>JALHBU010000024.1:0-48184 GCA_024340005.1 Tolypocladium tropicale | reverse complement strand
GGGGGGGGGACCCAAACAGCGGCACGACACACGCAACGCGGCGGGCCTGCGGCGGGCGATGGCGAGATGGCGAGGCGATGGTTGGCGTGGAGGAGGGGGCTGCTCGGCTGCGCGTCGCTGGCAGGCCGGCGACAGTGCCAGCCTGCAACCTGCGCCGCAGGCCTGTACGAGTACGATGCGCGAGTAGGGGGAACGGGGGAGAGGGGGTGGGGAGCGGGTGGAGATGGAACAGCCAACGACGGCCGCGAGCGAATGGGTGGCAGCGCCAGCTGGTGTGGCATCCACCAGTTTCGCCTGATGGGCTCCGACAGGACGCGCGCGCTGATGATGCTGACGACGGACTCGAGTACCGTGCGCCGCGGCCGTCACGTGTTGTCGCACCGACCAGGACGCGGACAGTTCTTCGAGCGTTTGGGTTCGCAGGCAGTCTTGCCTTTGTGTTGTTAGCAGTGGGTCGGAGGTATACCGTATGTCTTGTTGGTGTTGGCTTCTGATCGCCAGTGACGCAGCTGCCCTGCGGGATGCTGGCCAAAGACGGGCAGAGCTCGCCTAACAAGCACTCCGTACACCTCGCATAACAACGATGCTATGGCAGCCTGGTAAGGTAGGTACTCCGTACGCCGATCAGGCTTGGTGTTGCACAACGTTGCGGCGGACGAGGTGACAGAATGACAGGGAGAGGGCTGCGGTGGTATGCGCAGGTTTGGCGCCTAGCTGCTTGGCATGCTGCCTGCCTTGGGACAGCTGCAGCCTGATGCCGCGCGTAGGTACCTCGAGGTAGCGCTTGGTCCGCAGATACCTCTTCCCGGTCCACCTGTTAGGCAGGTACACGGCAGGTGTCAACAGTGTGCGGTCATGAGAGTCTCGTTACCTCTAGACGGCAGCCTGTCCATACCGTTCCTCGACGTCTGTACCGTGCCCGAGTGCCTTACTTGAGCTGTAGCCCTTACAGAAGCCTGTGATAAGCTGCGGGCTAATTCGGGGCGTGTGGAATCACACTAGCAGCAGATAAACGCCGTTAGCGCATCGCCAGTACCTTCTGCAACAAGAGCCAGCCCGTGTCAGGTTTCCAAACTCCAGGCAGGGTTTCGCGTGTCATCATCCTCGGCGCGCGACGCCTACTGCGATATGCATGATACTTGTTCAGTAGAGCCAAGCGTTTACGACGCCAGCGTGCTGCTACTATCCTCCGGGCAAGATTTTCAAAGGCCGTTTGACTCTCATCATCTCAGAGGTTCTTCCAGCGACTGCGTTGCACGCGGCTGCGAACCCACTACGAGACACGAGCGCCGCCGAGCATGGCATGCGCCACGGGTCCCGCACTGGTACTCCGTACACTACCCCAAATCGGCCTGCAGCAGGCCGGCGATCGACCAGCATGTTCCCCTCTTGAAGTCTGATTCGATGTCCCGATCCGCGCTTGTCTTATATTCCTGGTTGTTTCGTCTTGCCCAGTAGCATCTGTTATGTGGCACTACTCTCCGCCCGATGTGGTTTTGTCGTCGACAGCTCAACGCACAACTTCTCCGGACTGTTCCCTTGCGCAACACTCTCAATCTCACCCAAGGGACGCTCTCTTCTGCCCATCCCTGATGCAGTCCGGCATGGGTTCTCTAACCGGTGAAAAGGCGTTGTGCGCAGTAGAGGGACCACTATGCGGCTGAAAGCGAGCCTCAACGATGGGAGACAGATGCATATTACACCGACATGGACCTCAACAATGGACCAGCAGAGGATTCCAAAATTATTCCAAGTGGGGTTTGAAGGCAGCGAATGGACGGTAAAGAGTAGCCGTAGCCGCAGAATACTGACAATGGTGACGCTATCGACCGGTCAGCCCTCAAGGGCGAAGCCCTTTTCAAATTGAACAATACTCACAAGGTCCCTGTGAGGAACATGATAGAGGCGCCAGCTTTCTTCTGCCAGCTTAGCGAGAGCTGCTTGATCTGCGAGATGGCAATAGCGAGCATCCAGACATCAAGTGCAATACTGATAACCGCGTTGGACCAGGAGATGGCATTGATGCTCAGGCAGCTGCCTTGTTGATTTTCTTCCCAGTGTGTCCAAAAGTAGCTTATTGGGCTGCACTGGAAAATTGCCGTGAGGACGAACGCAATGCCAAAGGCGGCAGTGAAAGCCGTCGTTGCCCATAACAACACGCGCACGCCTGACCCGGGAACCGAGAAAATGCGAAGATAGAAGAAGAGGAGCGATAACTTGACCAACGCAGTCTGGGTGAAGTATAAAATCTCAAAGACGTAATACAGTCGGCCGAACGTCGCTCTCTGTTTTTGGCTGAGTGTCCAAGCGTCACGACCCATGCCGTTTGGAACCAGTCCATAGCGAACGATGCCGGCTATAGCAGCACCAGCTACGGCAGCAACGAGAGCAAACCAGTCATCCAGATACATGCCGATTTTTAAAGGGATTTTGAAGAGCAAACGCTGGAGAACGATAACACCGGCGATTATGGATAGCGTGTTAGAGAGTGCGACAAGCTGACCGGATCGATCGCGGACCGATTCGCTGTCTGCCCGGCCAACAAGTGTTTGTGCGACTATTTGCTAGAGAGTTTGGATCAGTGGAGGGTCTGCGACACAACAAGGCAATCCCTGACGTACTGACAGAGTCATTCTTGGAGTAACTTAATTCTCATTCTCGGAGATGCGAGCTGATATAGTAGGCTGAAAAACTAAGGGACGCTGGTATAAGAGTCCGCTTCCAGACTGTCCGTAGAGCACCTCAACACTGCCGGACCTGTCTCCGTGCAAGAGCTCCCGTTTAAGGCGAAATGCTGGGATCCGGATCCATTAGATCACCATGAGGCAATCTTACCGCGAAGATGGGAATACAGGAAGCGAATCTGCCCGTAGTCCGGCTAGCATAAGCGTGAAAGCACTAATGCCCGCTGTTGAGCCTTGCTTGATCTTGTATCCGGAGTTGTCATGAACGGGTATTCCTGTTCGAGAGAATTCTTGAGGGCCTACACTACCCTGCGTCATAGTTGCGCACATTGACAATGCACAGCCTGGATGGATGGGCAAATGTTCTGAAATATATGGGCCATCATGCCGATGGATATAAGGTACTCATAGGAGCCGAGTGCTGGAGCGAAGGCAGCGCTACTTGAACCCCACCTGAAGGCTAATTGGAGGCTTGCGGCATGAAGCAACTGATACGCTTCCAAATCGCACGAACAGATTGGAAATGAGGCGCTGGTCAAGCTGGAAAGGGTGGCGCCACTGGTCGGTGAGGTCCCGTCTACGAAACGAGAGAGTTGCCTAGCGCAGGATGCGCCACTACACTACCAACACTCAGGCGCTGAAGGTAGAAGTTTTGTCCGGGCTTTCGTGGGCAGGAATGGTGAGCATGCATCGCCGTTGACACCAGCCGGCCTTGGTTTCGAAGACCGCCGGCGACGTGAGGAAATCGAGCAAACCATATCTCACTGAAGTGTGAATTTCATTGCGTTTTCCACATAACGGTTTAGCTTCGACCACTCTCACGTCAGAGATGTACGCGATCTGTGGCGCAAGCGGAAGGGAGGACCATCTAGATACCAGATTCGCCGTGTAGGGTAAGGCAGGTAGCCAGTTGAGGCACCGGCAACCTCCCAATTGCGCCATCCAGTGATCTTGCAATTGCTGTTAATAGCAGATGCCCGCAAGTAGAAGAGCGACAACCGCGGCATTACTACACATTTTCAAAAGTACTGCGTGATATTTATTGCTTCTTTCGCATTTATGGGTATCGGAATTGCAAATGGAACATGAGACTTACGCGATTGCAGGCAATCGAGCAGGGAACCGGCCATGAAGGAGGCATAGATGGTCCAACCATGAACTATTTAGAATTGAAGATTGATGTGAAGACTCAATCGTGAATACTTCGCCGTGGATGATTTGGAAATGGGCTCTTTGCTCGATCCAATTGAGATCGAGTTTCACATGGGTCACTCACCCCAGCACAGGAAGAATGAGTTCGGACCAATTTACCGTGCATGAGTTGGCGTTTTGTCCAAGCAAATGGGAGGAGTAAGAGATAAATACTGCAGAACTCGGCGTCTGTTTGATTGTGCTCGAACACACCAGGTCATTTGTGATCAATTGTGAGTTACTCCGTACGGAGTACTTTGTACGAAGTAGTTGGACGGCGCCGAGCCCGGTGGGTCGGAGCGGCAAGGTGTGGAGTACTTCGTTCTCGCCCTTGTTGGCTGACTGCCATCCTGCCTGCTAGTAGCTCCAGACTCTAGAGTCTTCAAACATCCTTTGAGCTTCCGTTCCATTGCCTCCAGCAATAATGTCGACCTCGACGGCCAGAAATGGCCCCAAGAAGCGCAAACAGCCTGCCGAGGCCACGCAGCCACCCAATCCGCCGAAGAAGCAATGCCCGCCGCAAGCGCAGTCGCCAAAGGCTGCCCTCATCGAACCCCACGAATCCATCGTCGCCGAGCTGCAGCCCAAGTACGACGTCCTCGTCGCGTCCGTGATTTCTTCGACCCAGATCCGCAAGCGTGTCGCGAAAGCTACCGCGCACCTCGCCGTGCCGTCGCCCGACAAGCCGCGCCTGGTGCTGCTCCACGCGCGCACAGCAGAAGTTTGCAAGCTCATCACCATCGTGGAGCAATGCAAGCGCGTCATCAGGGACCAGGGAAAGGGATTCTATCAGTACAATCAACTGTTTGACCTGCCGCCGGAGCAGAAGAAAAGAAGAGACGTGGTGGAAGAGACGGTTTTGGACAAGGCCGAAGACTCGGACAGCGACGACTTCGAAGTCATGAGCAGCCGTTTCGAGAAGGCAGTGCTTCCGCCGCCGCCGAGTCGGACTACCAAATCGCTCAGGGTCTTTCTCTCTTTGCAGCCGGTGCCGGAACTCAAGACAAAGAGCGACGTTACGGCACAGACAGATGAGGAGACCAAGTCATGAGCTTGGGCGTGCCTCGACTTCAGTGTTCTTTTCGGGATAGGGATAGGGAGAGGGGGAGTGGGATTGGTGGACGTCATTGAGAGGACGATTTTATGATTTTCCCATAGACTGATGATACCCACTGCTAAAGGCTTGCGCTGGAATTCAATGATATTTCCTCCTTACGATTCCCAAAATAGATGGCCCGCCCAAACACCGCCAGAAGTTCCCGGTGCATTTATAACGCGCTGTATAGGCCGTACACCACGTCCTTCTGCCCCACTCGTCGCTGCTGGTTCGCCTAGCCCGTCATCCAGCACCGATGCCTAATCGTGCTTCTGTTTCTTGGACTGGTCCATGATGCGGAGGACAAAGTTGACCACGACGGCCAACAGGAGGATGATGGCCAGAAAGGTCGGCCCGAACCGGTCATCGAAGCCCGCCTGGCCCCTGACTCTTATCGATTTTGCCCTCCAGTGGTACGTTACTAACGCATATATCATCGTCAACATGGCGACGCCCGTGAAGAGAAATGCCGAGATAAAGGCCACGCGGTCGCCGAAGTTGAGCATGCCAATGGCCAGCGCGCCGAGGATGACGGTGAAGTTGAGCCATGACAGGAACGTTCGCTCGTTGGCGAAGAAGACCTTGGGTTCAACGCGAGTCGGCAGGGCGATGCGCTTGCCTGTAGAAGCTGTGAGCTGTGTGTCTTTCGGGCACAGACATGGGTGAAGCTGGGTTCTTCTGTACCTGGAGCGGTCTGAAGCAGGGGTTGGGAAGACATGGCGACTGGCACTCGTCACGCAGGCTCTTCTGTTTCGGGAGCTCGAATAGTATGCGGCCTATCCGATCGATCGACGAGGTGTCGTTGTTCGGGTCCCAGAACAAGCCGCAATTGGTGCAATTGGCGCAGACGAATGACGCAGTTTGGTGTTCCAAAGGCGACTCGAGTTGCTCAATCCGCACTTGAGACAAGAAAAGATGTCAAGAATGCAGTTGCATCTCCGCAAGAGCAGGAAAAGCCTGTTATGGTCTGCCGGGGCACTGTCCTACCAAGCACGTCGTCAGGCGATTTGCTTCCCCCACCCCGGTGCCGCTTTGGGGGAGCTTCGGGCGCACGTGGGCAGGCTGGTTGGCTGCTGGTCACGTGCGGTTGCCCCGCGAGTCGGCGATGGACGGCGAACGCCAATAGGGGAAGCCGATCAGGCACGAATGCTTGACGCGATCAATAGTGCAAGGAGCCTACGACAAACATCGTTGTACTGGGTGAGTTCTCTGCAGGCTGTCATTGTCGACCGCGCGCTCGGTTTTCGGCTAGCGGCTAACGGGGCTTTTGGTGGATGCAGATTGATACCCGTGTTTTGGCCTACGACCACCCGAACCTCCTTTGTTTATCCTAATCCAACGACGCGAGCGACGACGAAAGCCGGTCCTCCTAATCGAAGATGTCTACTCCTGTGCGCGACCCGACCAACGAAGTCTCTGCGATGATACTCATGTGGTAGCAGCCTATTCCTTTCAACCGGCTCAAGCAGATCGCCAGCGATGTACGTCCAATCCCTCTGTTTACTACCGCAGACGCAGCAAAGACTCTTTCGAAACTTGTCGTCTCACACGAACGTCTCCTAGGTCTGCAACAGCGCCATCGGCAGCGCCGAGTTCTACGACCACGCAAAGACTGAGCAATGGAACTCTACCATCATTGTAGGCCCCTACCTTATTCAATGCCAAGCAACCAGAAGGCGCCAGCTGACGCCGTGTGCAGAGCTCGATGCTGAAAGCCGTCATCTCCGAGTCCACCCCCCAAGGCGCGTCTTCTCCCGCGTTCAAGTTCGCCTGCAACAGCACCATTGTCCAGCACCTGGTGCCCACGTCATCCCTCAACAAGCCCCGCGGCGGCACCGAGACCTCGGCCGAGCAGGCGCACGTCTCGACGAGCGCAGACGCCACTGCTACCGATGGCAAGCCCCACGTCGGCCGACGGGGCATGCACAGTGCTACTGGCGCCTACTGGGATGAGAAGAAGGACGGCATGTGGACGTTCAAGTACGACGGTGGGGAGGGCAAGGGCATGGACGTCGTCATCATGCTCATCTGGGTTGCCATCTAAGCGTTCTGCTCAAACACGTGATGCTATATGGGGCGAAGAAAGCACTCAATACGGGGAAAAGCGGCTGCCCGTGCAGAGTACGGCGTTCAGGGCGTTGGGACGCGTGTGACGATGTCTCTACAATAAGCCACAACGACTGATTTCTTGCAAGAGTTGGATGTACATATCAACTGAAATGGCCCTGCACTAGCGCCGCGGACCAGCAGGCTTTGCCAGGACGCGGTTGATATAGACATGCGGCTACTGCTGGTGTGCTGTGGCGCGTAAGCTTGACCTTGCCAGTCCCCGCTGAGCTCTATGGCTGTCCCGTTGCACATCGTCACCGCTTTTCAGGCTAGAATGCAAGCATTGAAGCCAACGATCTCGGCTAGTTGAAACTTGTTTCTGGAGTACTGGCTCGCGCCCGGCGTGAGCTTATCAGAATGAGAAGCCGCAAGTCCTTTGCATCATGCCGAAGCGTTGTATAGACGATGGCCCCAGTAATCGAGAGGATCGAGGAAACGAAGACAACCACGGCAGCTGGGATTCACAGCAAACTGATTTTGGGGCTCCTGATTTTTTTTTTCTTTTGGCCCTCTTGCAAGTAGGCAACATGGCCTCGCTCTCCGATGGCCTGGTCGGCATCGTAAACGGCCTGATCTGGTGATGTTGCTCCCTGCATGCACACGGAAGTGAAGCGGCGTGGGTCGTACGGACAATGCATTGTTGCAAGCCAACTTACCGCATACGTGATTGTCTCACGTTTCCAATTGCTGTACGAACAGTATGTGTTCCCAAATGCCTTCTGGCCAAACGAGCACCAGCGATCAGGTGACCCAGCGCCTGTTCGCTGAGGGTGCCTCGGGTGGGCAGACGCAGCCACACCCGAGCAGGAGACAACGGCAGGAACGACACTATCCATGCACGTCTGCAGCGGAAAGAGGAAGTTGCAGCCGGCGTCAGAAACGGTTCTAGAAGGCCCGCCGAGCCGCTTAGGCTCCAGTTCCTGTACTACCCCTCGAAAAAGCAAGGAAAACTTCAACATCACACCACGCTCGCTCACAGCCTCAGAAAGCAACCCGGAATTTGGCGGAATCATGCCGAGATGTCGCCATGGGCGCCGGCTCCAGTTCAAGCAGCGTCTGTTCCTTGCCTCTCTCATGAGCTTCAAGTCAGCCGCGGCGTCCCCAGGTTCACTGGCCCTACAGCGAGTCGCCGGGGCTCCGCAATGATGCTGTTCTGCAGATCTAGCTCGTCGCAGCAGTGGAGACGCCGATTACGATTGAGAGTCCGCCACGGCCGATTGAGTAGGACCCTGATGCCTTGCACCTGGGGAGTTCCAGTTGGTGGTGGTCCAGCAGCTAGTTGTCGGTGGTTTTGGGCGGCTGCTGCCGTTGGACCCATTTGGTGACAGCTCGGACTTCGACGCGCACTTCCGGAACACCGAGACTGGCTCAACGGCATAAGCAGGACATCAATCGGGCTGCAAAAGCCGCCCCCAGCCGCTCTTACCGCGCTGCCGAGGTCTCCCATTTGCCAGGTTCCTGACGATCGAAGTGGCGTGGCTGCGATGACGAGGTTCCCGAGAAAAACTCAAAGTCTGCCATAAATTGAGGCTGTCGAGCAGCAGCGCTTCGCATAGACCAGAGCATCACCTCGAGTTGACATCACTGGGGACCTCTGACGCAGGTGGACAAGGCCAGACGACAATCGAGTCCACCGAGTCAGGCCCACCATCCATCTCAGCCAATTCGGGGTATTCCCAATGGGCCCGGCGGCTCCACATGGTCCGGCGGAGCCAACGATCAATTGATGTCCAGTCCGTCCCCTCTCGCCACTGGCCCAGTCTGAGCCGTGTGCCCGCCGATAGAGATTTCAGCGTACCGCCCGGCCGTCGCGGACTCGTCCAGACAGAGTTTGGGCTGGCGGACCGGTAACCGCCTCTGCGCCTTCACGACTCGTTTGGCTGAACCATGGACAGCGAACGGCCGGCGGCTGCCGCCACCAGGATCTCTGGGGGAAACGAACGTGCCTCGCGCTAGCACTGTTAGCCCATCCTGAGTGTCGAGAGAGGGAGCGAGATGGCGCATAGCCGTCGCCCGGACCACGTCAGGGGAAAATTTCCCACGATGGGTCCTTGCCGTCATACCACTAGACCCGAGGCCGTTCGCTGACCCCGACCATTCCCCATGTCCTTTATAACCCTCCGTGGCCCCTGCCGCCTCGTGACGTGACCTGCTCGTATGCTGCTTGATCATCCTCAGTCAAGTCTCCCTCCGTGGTTGTTCTACAAAGACATCCACGTAATCTCTCGTTATTGACCGGCGTTGTCAACCACTGGACTGAATCCTCCGCCGAAGAGGGCAAAGCTTTGTTGGTAGCCGTACCCTTTGTCTGCGCTTGGCACCGATTCGAATCCGATATTCTCGCCGCTGCGGTTGCCCGAATCAACCAGAACAGAACTGCACAGTATATCAGTTCGCTTATCCGACATGGTCCAGCTGCTTGGGGACCCGACGCTCTCCTCCCCGAATGGAACCCCAATCCATGAAGGGGCAGAAGGATGGGAAACGAGCGCCGTGAAGCAGGAATCCAGGGAAGAGCACGCCCTCAGGATGAGGGATCTGAACATGAAGCGGGGCATGAAGGCCCCGAGGCGAGGCTGGTCCATGACGGATTATCAGGGCGACCATGCCGCGCCGCATCACTTCCACGGAGCTGCAGTGCATGCTGAGCGCCAAATCCCTATCCCCGAAAACGCGGTCCTTCCTCCGGTGGCCGCTCCCATACCTGCTCCGGTGGAGAAAACGTTTCAGATACCGAGGCGACCGAAGCTCCCTCCGCCGCGCCGTTCGTACTCGGCCACCGACAAGGAGCCCGAGCCTGTCCCTTTGCTCCATCCTAGGCTCTCGTCTCACATGACCCTACTCGATCTTCCTTCGGAGCTTCACTACTCACTCTTCGACTTCCTCGACCCCATCGACGGCGTATGCTTGGGACTCGCGCACTCCAGACTGTACGACATCCACCGACGCAAGTACGGCACTGTTCCTCTTTGCAGCCGATACTCTGGACCCAACGATATGGAGTGGGCGTGGCGCGGGGCCGGTCCTCTCCTCCGCCCTGCCCAACAGACAACCGACTCGGAGGGCAACAGGCTCGACCAGCTCCGCGTGAAGGGCCAGGTATACTGCCGCAAGTGTGGCATTCGACGCTGCGAACTGCACCGGCATCTGAAGAGCTGGATGGGCGACGGTTACGAGTATTGTGAGGTCAAGAGAGTGTACGGCAAGCCGGCGGGCGAAGAAGCCCGTTCGTACTGCTTCATGAGCTCTCCGAAGGACCCTCATCGGTGTGGCCGCCATGGGGGGAGGAAGATGCCAAAGACGGGCGACAGTGCCCTCGGAGAATGAGCCAAATGGTGCTCCAGCAAGGGTTCGTGCACAGGCTGGATCTGGACATTTGGATTGGACATGATTGTATGATGAGGCATGCGGACGGCGTTGGAAGCGGCATTAGAGCATTTTTCGCGGAGAAGAGGACATATCATACCAGAGCGTTGGGTAAACGAGCGTGTTGATTTCGACAGCCACGACATAGGAGACGGAACAAGATGAGCAACTCGGGGCCATGTATTAGGCACCTTTTATCAATGAAGACGATACAAGACAAAGAATGACTGGATTGCAACTTGCGGCTGACGAGTAGTGACATGAGTTTGGCCCGGATTGAAACGGCTGCATCGATGGGATCTTTAAGAGCAAGAGTGCAAGAAAAATATGCGGCAAAAGGCAGACATGGCCAGATGAGCGAGGAAAAGTATATGCCAGTCGGCCATGGCAGGACATGTGCCTTTGACCTCGGCCCGTGCCGCCATGTGCGCGGGCTCGCCCAGGCCAGAACAACCCTTCCTCGGGTGTGTGCTCCGGTGCTCCGTCCGGCCCCGGACGAGAAGTGCCCGGGTTGGCGCGACGGTTTGAGCTCGGCCCTGTCCTTTCCATTTCGAGCGAGTCTGTGAACAGCAGTTGTTGCAAAAACTAAGAATAAAAAGTATTGCCAAAAAAGAAAAAAAAAGAAAACATACAACAGCCGGTATTCGCTGGTCGTCACCGAGCCAACTACTAATCTGCCTCTCACAGGCTTGACGCTCGGGGAGCAAACGGGACCCAGTATTCTCCTGTGGATATGGTCGTATGTATCTGTCTGAGGACCCCATTTCACTTATAGAGGCTCCTTTTCGCGCGGCACTCTCGCTCTGGAAGAAGTCGCGATAAAGATCCTCAGGAGGGAGCCTGGGGATCGTGTCGGCGAGCTGCGACATCAAACATTGGCATTCCGCCGCCCGAGATGGAGCAAGAAAGAATAAACTACATTGTCGCCCTTTATACTAATGTCAACATAACTCGACATCGCCCGTGTCTAGATGCGTGTCTGGCGTGCCCTCTCTGGTATCCTAAACTCCAAGCAGCAAAGCTCCGCGCGCTGCGTACGCGCCTCATTAGTCGACCTTGAACGCCGTGCTCACCCCCTCAAAGGGGGTAATGCGCCCTCCCATGGTCCTCGAATCTCCAAAATATTTTAGTCTATATTCACCTCGCGGCGCCCAGTCCTCCACCTTCCACGCAATCTCTACTTTGCTGGTGCCCATGATCTTGCTCGTCCGCCTCCAGTGGAAAGTCAGGTCCCAGTCGGAATCGTCTCGCACAATCTTCCATTCGCCCCCTGGAGAAACACGGTGCTCAACAGCAGCGTATGTCTGCTCAAGCCGCAGGTTGTTGCGGGGGTTGGCTCCGACAAAGGTCGCCTTGGCCGTCTCACCTCGCCTGAAGCGCTGCTTGCTGACGTCGGATATAACACCGCCAAAGTCCAGGGGCCGTATCGGTCTATCGTACAACACGCCAGGGATGAAGCTGAATGACCGATTGCTATTGTCTGGGGGCAACTTGCGCAAGTCGGGAACGTCTCGTGCTGGCACATTGCGATTTTGCAGAAACCGCACTGACGCAGTGCTCCGGTCGATGTATGCCGCCAAAGTGTGTGGGCCGTACAGAGTTGACGCCCCTTCGTAACGTTGCACGCTGCTGCATTTAGTCACTACTCGACCAAGGTAATGTTAGACAAAGACTTACCGGTATTCTTCCTCCGTCGTAATGTAGTGAGTGTAGCTGTTGCTCGGTGCTCCGATAACGACAAAGGGCTCTTGACCGTCCAGTTCGCTGGCGAGGGTCTTTACGCTCTCCTTCGCCATGGCCTCCTTCCACCGACGGCCAGCCATCGTCGTCGCTTCTCCGGGGCTGACGACGATGACAAGATGCCCGACTCTGAAGGTCTGGATGTCCACCACGTTGGGGGTCCATTCGTAGGGCCTGCTGACTTCTCCGACATCCAGCAGGATAGACTTGGGATGCTGACACTCAATCTGTGCTCGGCCAGGAGGCTTGAGAAGCCATGTGATGAACTTCCAAACAAAGGACGAGTTCTTCTTTGAAGACAAATGCTGGACCAGGTCGTAAGAGCCTGGCTCGTCCCACGTGCCGGCGCCGAACGCGTAGCCGAGGGCGGCTGGACAGGTCCTGGCCCTAGACCCGTTGGGCAAGATGAATTGAAAGCTCGACATGTCGTGAAATTCATGGAACGCCTTGACGCCGTCGCCTCGGATGTTGGGTGGCTCGCGGTTCAGCGATTCATAGACGTCCAATGCGCCTTGATACTGACGTCTGCCAATCTCCACACATGACGACGCCCCGTGGTCGTTTGACTCGGAGCCCGGTCCCCTGGCACGACACCTGTTGCTTTTGCCGTCGCTGCAAGTGCTGTCTTCGAAGTTGCAAATTTGGCCGGATCCATCCTCGCAATACGCGCCGAGTATGTTGGGACTGACATCGCCCATGTTGGCCTGGGAGAAGCCGGCAACAAAGTCGTCGGTCTCGGATTCGCCTCCTCGGACCTTCTTCTCAAACATGTCTGCCGCAACGCCCTTGTTGTCTCCAGTGATGAGCGTATTGTTGGCCTGCATTGATGTGCCGTGGGTCGGGAACCACGTCAGCACGCCAATGTTCTTGCCATCCGAAGCCCGCTGAAACTTGAGCAGTGACAGGTCTGTCTCGACGGAGCCGTCGTCCTCGGCGCTGACGTTGTACCGCGCGCGCTCCGCCTCCGGGTTGGCGAGATACGAGTACAAGCTCCGGTTGATGCCCGCCCGCAGGACCTTGGTGCTGCCGACGCTCAGGGAGCCCGGTTCGAGGCTCTCGTGCGCCCTCCGGATGGAAAGAATGCAGCCCTCGACGATGGCGCGGTAGCTCTGCTTGTCGAAGCCTTTGCTCGGGATTTGCGGGAGGAGGTAATTGAGCCAGGCGCCCGGCCCGGAGTGAGAGTGAGTCGCGGTGACGGCGAGGTTGTCGTGGCGGTACATGGAATATCGAGGGCCCAGTGCCTGCAAGCCCCGGAGGATGCCGTACCGCACCGCCGTGTCTCCGGACTGGATGTCGAGCACCAGGTAGACGAAGCGGTCGGCCGGGTTGCGGAGGTCGCCCACGATGAAGGCGCGCGAGTACAGCCTCTGGCGCAGGCCGCTGCCGATCTGGCCAAAGTCGGCGTAGCCCATCATGTTCAACTCGACGACGGGCCCGGTGATGTCGGCCTTGCCGACGCCCAGCAGATACTGGCCCTTGGGCCAGTCGCCGCCAGGCAGGCTGTCAGCCGCCCAGACGTTGGCGGGAGCGCCATGCTCGGCTGCGTCGAGCGAGCTGTCGTGCAGGCCGGGGAAGGACGAGAGCAGCGGCTCGCCTCTCCAGAGCGAGGCTTGAAAGAAGGCGAGGCAGCAGGCGGACACGAGGACGACGATAACCATAAGGTGCCGTCGCCAGCGGGTGCTCGAGCGGCGGCGGCATGTCTCGCGCGGCCCTCGTGGCGTCGATGGCATGGGCCAATTACCGGCCTTTGTTGGGTACTGGCCCGACGCCATCACGGGCTTAGCAGCAGGGAACGACCGGGGGAAGAGGCGGAGATGCTCGATGGCGCTGTGACATTGGTGGAAGAAAGGGCCGGCGGGCGGGTTCGGGTGATGCTGACGATGATGGAGCCAAGTGAAGCTGGTAGCGCTCCCGCCGAGGCGATTTAGGTACGAGCAGGCAGGCCAGCAAGGCAGCGAATGATGCAAGGAACAAGCAGCTGTTTGGTCGCTGGGCCGCCACGAGGCTGGCGGGCCTTGAGCTGGGGCGCGAGAGCTCGTGCCTTATTAGCTTGGCTGGGCTTTCCCCCATCCCCCCCACTGTGCCGAGGCGGCGGATTGATCCGGGGTACGGCGCAGGGGGCCCGAGGTGGCGGAGGCACCACGTAAGGCACAGCAGGCCGCAAGCGGTTGGATGTTGGATGGATGCGCTGCGAGCAGATGCCCGACGACGAATGCGCAGGATGCATCGCGGCGCGGACACTTCGATGCCGTCGAGATGCATCGAGACCGTCCGCGTGCCTGTGCTGTGCCATCTGTCGTGGCACTGTCGCCGCTGGGTGCAGGTTCAACGCGTCTCACTACGGCGCATCGCTCCCGTTGCTCTTGATGCCGTCTTCATGCTCAGGCTCCCGTTACCCCCCGCATCCGCTGTTCCGTGCCAGACAGCGCTGTCCAGGCCCGGCAGGGCGGCTCACCGTCAGCGGGGTCTCAGCATGTGAGACATCGAGGCACCGGAACGTGTCTCTGCTGCGACCGTGAACCGCACGCGGCCCCGCTGCGGCTCGGACGCACGCAAGCGGCCGGAGGCCTTGATTCGCTGCGCCGCCGTTGGACTTGGCCGCGCGCGAATAGGGCCCTCTGCCCGCCTCGAGACGATGCATCAACGGATATGAGGACGACGACTCGCGCCGCTGTCCTGCCGACTCCTCCGCTCCATGCCAACGGTGGCCCCGGCCGCGCCGCACATACGCTTGGGTTCCCTTCCCCAATTGGGTTCCCTTCCCCAGGACATTCGCTTAGGTTCCCCAGGCGGGCGCCCTTCGCTTTGCTTACCTGATCAGCGGCATCATGGAATCTGTCTCCCGCGGCCGATGGCGTGACGGCTCTGCGGGGTCCTGCTGCGTCGAATCTGGCCAAGCCTCATCTCGGACAGTCAGAGAGCGTCACAACGCGCGCGGCAGGCCCACGCGTCGAGGTATCATGATTCATCGACTTGCAGGACTGAGGCGGTGCTCGCTGTCGCTCAACGTGCGGCCGCTGACCCAACGGCAACGGTCGCTGGTTCACGACGTGCAAAGTCAAAGTCTACTCAGAGGCACGCCCAACCTCGCCAACTTCCTCTCTTGCACATCCTCTCGGGCGATCACAGATTCCAGCTGAAACAAACAACCGCCATCCAGAGCCGTCCTGGCCAGGCCGCCTCGAGTGCAATGCGGGGGCCGACGCACGACATCGCCGCGCCACTCCAGCTATCGTCGGTATCCGCTCTGCTATCGCGCGCGGCATCCACTCAGACTCCGAAGCTACTGCCCGATTTGGGACCCCAATTTTTGCCGTCCCGCGAGATAATTTGACACATAAGCCGTCCTCCTGCTGCGCAGCCAGCGTCGGGGCCTGTCGACCCGTCTTCTCGCCTCATCGCACGCCCGTCATTGACCTTTTTGCTCCAGCGGGCTGTCCTTCTCTGCCCCGTGTTGCAGGCCGGCGCGCACAGCGGCACCCGGGCTGCGGGCTTCGGCATACGGCGGGCTAGAATCGCGGAATTGGAGATGCTGGGCTCGGCCGAAGCACCGACGTCGCCGACTTGACCGCACTACCAGCTTTTCCCATCGACACCCAGCGTTTCGCGACGAAACGGCTCACGCGGCGACATTGCATTGGTCAATGCTCACGGGCACGACCGATTTCTATCCTTGAACCGGCCGAACTCTTTCCGCCGCTATTTGTGACGGAACGTTGCTCCAGTGAAGAGAGGCTCCTCCCGCCGGACGGGTGGCCTCCTTTCATTCGACAACATGGCCGACAGACGGCATGGCGAACATCGCCCAATCCAAACGAGCGCCGTCATCGTGCTCGGCGCTCAGAAATGCCCAGCGGAGCCACCGCCATCCCCGCCCACGCCCTGCGTCTCGCCGTACGAAAGCTCGCTCTGCGAACCGACCGACCCATTCAGCCTCAAAGACCTGCCAGCCTCGTCGCACAAATCGCAGGCAGCGGAAGCACGGTTGTCACGCGGACTCCACGTTCTGAACACCGAGGCCGCTGCTCTGGCCAACCTGGCCCGGGTGTACGAAACCGACCCCGTGGCTCGGGACGGTTTTGATAGGGCCGTGCAGGTCATCGCGCGGCAAAGCGCCGCCGACGGCAAGGTCGTCGTCGTCGGGGTAGGAAAGTCGGGACACATTGGCAAGAAGCTTGTCGCCACGCTGCAAAGCCTAGCCATTCGATCAGTGTTCCTGCATCCGACGGAGGCTCTGCACGGCGACTTGGGCATAGTCGGTCCCAACGATGCCTTGCTATTCATCACGTATTCCGGAAAGACGCAAGAGCTGCTTCTCCTACTCCCACACCTCAAAGAGACGCTACCGACGATAATACTCACTTCTCACATGCGACCGGAGACGTGTGAGTTCTTGAAACATCGGCAGAATGCCATTCTGCTTCCGGCGCCTATACCGGAAGCGGAGACCATGTCCTTCGGCGTCCCGGCGCCGTCGACCTCAACAACGGTGGCCCTGGCCTTGGGCGATGCCTTGGCCATCACCGTCGCCAACGAGCTGCATCAAAACATATCAGCAGAGTTTGCTAGGAACCACCCTGGGGGTGCGATCGGTGCGGCGACGAGGCGGCCCCAAACGATAAAGCACATTTGCATTCCGTGGGAAGACATCACAGACACGGAGGAAGGCCTAACTTGCGAGAGCCTGGGTGTTGATCTCCTCCGGGCGGGATACGATTCCAAGACGGGTTGGGTCAAGGTGGAAGAAGGGATTGCGGCGCCGGGCAGGATCCGCCAACTATCGCGATCGGACCTTCACCTGCCGCTGCAAGAGATCGCTGACGTTATCGTGCCTAAACATGAGATGATAACCATGTCATCCGACACGTCGCTGCGCCAGGCTAGCGACATTGCGCACTCCTTGCAGGCGCAAGGCGCAGAGGAGGGGGCGTGCGGACCAAGCGCCGTCACCGTGATTGCCGTTACCGAGGGCGGGAGCATAGTGGGCGTTTTGGAAGCCGGGCAACTCGTTGATTACAACGCGGCCTGAGCTGCGGATACAGGATACATGAAAGGCAGCGTGCCATGGTCGTGCATAGAGATTCGTGGATTAGACATCCACAGGGTATATAGCGGGACCATCCGCCGGGATATTAGACCATGGTCATAGAGTCGAACGCATTTCACGAGAGCAAATGATAAGCATCTGTATGTACGCGAGGAAGTACGAGCAGTTCTCAAGCGCACCATTGATTGATGTACGAGCAGGCATAGCGCAGGTGGGTGAACAAATAACATGTGACAGAACGATTGGTTGCCCCGTCAGGTAAAGGCGGTACGGCGGGTCGGGGGATACGTTGCCGTCTTCTTGGGCTAGACGGTGGAGGGAGATGGAAGGTTCCGACGGGACTTAGCTGCCATGTTGGCTTGCCGGGCTGGCTCCTGCGGAGTCGTGATACCGTCGCCGCACATTGCACCATCGCCTCCCTCGCCCTTGTGCGCCTTGCATACGAGTAGCAAGCAGTCGTTCCTGTTGCGTCTGATAGCGAGGAGAACGCGATTGGGCCGGCATCGGACGGGCATAGGATAGATGGTTCTCGGATGCAGAGAGGGTGCTCCGGCACACTCCGTGACTGGGGGGCCCGCGTGGCTTGCTGCGAGCCACCACCAGGGGATAGAAGCCGTGAGGTCGGCCAACACGTTCCGTCTCGCGCAGATGCAGATACAGTTTGGCCGGGCCCCCTGTGGCCCGCTGCTTGCCGAGCAGGCAGAGGCGACGGGGCCATGCGGCCTCCCGCCGCGGCCGGCAGAGCCCCGTCTGTAATTTGCCTTTTGAGGAGCTGCGAGCGAGGCTCATGGAGCGGACGGCACAAGGTGGGTGGGTAATGCTTCGAGGCAATCTCCCGCTAGCAACAGCGCGTGCGATGGCGCTTCTGCTCATCCAGCCTAGGCGGCATGGCGGGCACCAGGCCACCGGCCCCGTGCAGAGCCAAGGTGCCAAGCTGCCCAGATCGCCAGCAGCATCGTGGGCAGCGATGGCCGTTGCTCTGGGGCCTCGTCCTTGAGCTGCACTCGCCTATCTGTGCTACGGGTACCGGACAAAAAAAAAGTAGTACGAGGACACTTAATACAGGGTTTCGCAGATGCCAGCAAGAGTCGGGTTCCGCTCGGCTCAGTGGGAACCATGGGCAATCCACTTTGGGCCGTCAACGGTGTGAGCACGTCAACCATCGCCAGCCAACCACCAGCGGAGTCCCGTCAACTATTAGCCATTGAGTGCAGGGATTGCGTGAGACGCAAAGAGACAAAGAGAGGAGGAGAAGAAAGACCACTCGAGATTGCCGGTTCTGGTCCTAGCCTTGTGGGGATCCGTTTTGACGCAGCGGCACGGTCTTGTTACTTTCCAAGTGGAACTTTGAAGCACAAGCACGCCTGTACTCCGTAGGTGCAGTTGTGTTACGAGAACGCATGCCTGGAACTTTGTCGTCCCCCGTCGTCTGCGTCATTGGTTAATTGGTTATCGTCTGTGCCGTTTCGGGGTCGAGAGCACGCGACCAAGGAAGGAAGCAGCGCAACACGCAGCTTCCCCGAGCCAGCATGCACGATCCAGGCAGTTGCCAAGGAAGCCGCTCGATGACTTTGCCTGGTCTGTGCCTTGCGTAACCTCAACGAAGATGCTCGACGAGACATGGCAGCGCGAGCGACGACGTTCCGACGACGGCGAATTCCAAGAACGGCGAACTCCAACGACAATTTTTTCCATTCGCCCCAGTTCTCTTCCCGGCTACTGCATGGGCAGGCAAAGATTTCACGGTTGACGTCGTTCTCCTGACCAGGTGCCTTGTCTGCCGGCGAACTTGATCGCCACCACCAATCCCTCCCTCCAATGCCTGGCGTTTTGCAAGTTGCAGTAGCACCGAGAGCAGGACGGGACCCCTGTTGGCCGCCGCAGCCAGTCATAGGCGCCAATGGCTTGCGCCGGCGTCGTGGCCTACCGCTAGGCCCAGACCTGCACGATAACCATGGTCTCGATCCAGAGCACGGCTGCAGCGCGTGTGTGCCCCGAACCATCACGGAATTTTCGTTGGCGGAACGAGGTGCCGCGGAAGGCAGCAGAGTCGAGACACCGGGGAATGCTACGCAATCCCTGACGGGCCTGCATATATCGCTTTCGGCGAGCGGAGGACGCTACCGATACGAGCCGGCGTCCGCGACCTTGGTTACCCTGCTACGACACTGCTCTGCTGTGTGGTACGACGCCGCAGTATCCGATCTTCGGTAGACGCGGTCGGGAGAGAGTCCAGGCGAGAGACGCAGTGATTTGGCCATTTCTCGTTGTGAGAGCAGAAGGTGCAGACGGTGAGGATGAAGGGCGACGGGGGACACCACGGCCCGCCGGTCCAACCTCCGAGAGCGCTGACGGCCTGTCCAGCGCGCGACGGGCTACACTCTCGGCCCAGCGAGAGTGGGCGATAAGGAAGACTGCCCGCCGTGAGAGCGGGCAAGGCAGATGTCGAGCTCCAGGCTTATCGCCCCGCGACGCCACGACCTGCGAGTAGCGTGCGGCGGGCCACTCTCGTGTCGCAACGACTCAACAACGGCTGCATGTAGTCATGTACGACAACTCGTAGGGGAGCAGTTCGGAAGCAGCACGACGGACGGGGATGCTGGCGGCGGCGGAGCCGGCGGCGACGGCGACGACGGAAGTGCCCCCGTGGGTCCTTGACCGGGACGCTAGTGGCCATCAAGCTTACTGCAAAGCTCGCAACCAACGCATGTGCGAGGACGAGACGAGTATGGATGCGCAGCAGCTATGTAACTGGCGGCTGAGGACGGCCATGGGCAGCCCCCAACCCCACCACCGGCGCCCTCGGCGGACGGACGCTCGCATGGCCGCCTCCCTCGTTCGAATCGAAACGACGGCTTCGTGCTGCTTCCTCGGCCAAGGGATGCCACGGAGCCCGCAACGGGGGCAGGGCGACTCAGCAGCAGCCGAGACACGGCGGCCGTGTTGCTCAAGGCCGGACAGGCGGCCTCTGCTCGCAGCTGGAACCTGGGCGAATCCGTCGGCCCACCGACTGAGCCCCCGCTCAGCCATTCCAGTGGAGTCAGAGCAGCCAAGGGCCCTGGCATTCCCGGGGTCCTGGGATGCAAACCACCCCCCCAGGCCTCTCCCCCCCACCCTATCCAAGCAGCCAGATGCTGGTCATGATACAATAACCTTTTGCAAGTGGCTCTTTTCGTTTTCTCCGCCGCCGTCGTCGCTGTGTAGTCGCTGCCGCTACCGCAACCAAGGCCCAAGCCTTGTTCGCCATCGATCGAGGCGTTCTTAATGCTTTGGCTCCCGCCTCCCGCCGGCCCTCCCATTTCCTCACTTTCCATCAGTCGTCCCCCCTCCATCTCCCCCCCTCACCCTCGCCCTCGTAATTCCTTTTCCCATTCTTGAGCCCGACGTGGTATTCTGCGGCTCCGGTTACCGGCAACCTATCCTCGGGCCTCCCCTCCCCCCGGGGGTGTCTCTTTGCTTGTGGCGGCAGTGGGATCGTCAGGCCTGCGCCACAGGTACGAAGTACCGTTGCCAGCCCTTGTTGCTGCTGCTACCGCACAACGTGTCGCGGGCTTGGCTGCTCCTTGGATACGTCATCTTTGCTGCGCGACATCGCGGCGGCATCCGTTTGGTTGCGCGAGCCAACGTTCAGTGCCAGCCCACGTGCGGCTGAGCAGTGAGATAGGCAATTGGCCTGCCTCGCGCCCCGTCATCGAAGCATGAAATACGGCCAGCAGCTTGAGCAAGAGTCGGTGCCAGAATGGAGCCTGCGTAAGTAATGCATGCGTACTCGACGGAGTGCGGGCGCTGACGGATGCCGTGCAGACAACCTCGACTACAACTCGCTCAAGCATGAGATCAAGATGCACACTTCGCGGGACCAGGCCTCGGCCATGACAATCCCCGGCCACCAGGACAAGGCGCTGGACAAGTTTGAGGACGGCCTATACCTGGAGCTGTGCCGTCAGCACGACCGCGTCGACATGTTCGTCGCCAGCAAAGCCGATGAGATCTCGCGGCGGCTCGGTGCGTTGCATTTTTCCCGACCATGCACTGCCGGCCTTGGCTAACCTTGGCGCCAGAATACCTCAATTCCAACATCCAGCGCTGGATTCGCAAGCATGACGACGGCGCCGGGCACGGACCTTCGGCCTCGCTCAAGCGCCAGCGCCGCCTCGCCAAGTACGAACGCGAACTGCTGCGCTGCGGCGACGACATCCAAGCCCTGTCGCGGTTTGCCAACGCCCAGGTCGTCGCCTTCCGCAAGATTCTGAAGAAGTACCGGGTATGTGACGGCTTGCGTCCCGAACAGGGCCCTCCTCCAGCTAACTTGGCCAACAGAAATGGACGGGCTCCGTAACGTTGACGGCGCGCTTCAGCGAGAGCACCCTGAACAACCCCAAGAGCTTCACGCGGCGCGACTTCGGCCCCCTCCAGGCCCGCCACAACGAGATCCTCGACGAGCTCCGGGCCGCTGTGCCGCAGCTCAACGAACCGAGCTCGCCGTCGTCGGATGAGCAGCCGTTGGACGAGCCGATGACGCCAAGGCGAACAGTAGTCGACTTCGAACCCCTGCCGCCGGCGTGCAGAAGCCCGCAGGTCAAGTACTGGAACGAGTACGACGACGGCAGCGACGCGGGCGGGCCCGAGGACGACTACGCCATCTACATCAACCCCGAGGACAACACTGGCTTCCCCGGCATGGGTTACGTGCACGCCATCGTCTCGCTGCCGTACGAGAAGGCAAAGCAATGGTTCCGCCACCACCAGAGCGGCGAGGAGCGGCCGCTGCTCTCGGCCGAGAACGCCAGCCAGGGCTACTCGTCGACAGCCATCGACTCGGACGAGGAGGGCTACGCCAGCTCCGACGGGTTCCCCTACCAGGGCTACGCGGCGCACTACGCCCTCCCGAGCGTCAGCGAGCAAAAGATGGCGCGGTACCGCGAGAGGACGCTGGGCTGGGCCACGACGGGCTGCTTCGCCGCCTCGTTCGTCCTGCTGGGCATCGCTGGAGTCCTCATGCTGACGGGCAAGCGCAAGCTGCGGGTCGAGGTGGACGCGGGCGTGACGGTCGGCGTCATGGCCAGCCTCTTCTGCGCCTGCACGGCGCTGGGCACGACGCTGTACCGGCGGGATCCGCTGACGCTGACGCACCGACTGGTGGTCTGGGCCACGTTTGCGGCATCGTGCCTGCTCAACGGGATGCTGCTGGTGCTCGTGCTGGGCAACACGCCCTGAGGCGGCTCCCTGTTGTGTGTGTGCGCGCGTGTGTGCGCGTGTGCGTGTTTTATTTTGAGCATGGGATCATATCATGACATTTCATCACGAAGAGGAGTTTCACGTCGTGTAGAAGACGCTTTGTCTCCACGGCTGGTTGGGTATTGACGTGTCCAATTTGGATTTTCTGGCATGACGGCGCAAGGCATGGATGGGATTGGTCAACTGGGAGTAAGCGGTATTTGTTGCACTTATTTGGTATGGGCTTGGGCGGCCATGTACGATGGTGTTTTAAGGGCCGAGGACCTCGCGGCGGAGCACCGAGGTTGGGCTTTGCATGGCGAGAAGAGGTGGCTGCGGACAGCAAACATTTTGTAGAATTTGGCAAATATATCCTACACTGGGCACACGGCGCGGGCACGACCAAGAAAGTGAGATTGATGCTGCGGCCGGCTCTTGATGCTGGAAGGCCAGCCGAGTGGGCGAGGCTCGCCTTTTCGTGGACGGAGGACACACACTCCCGGCTCCCACGTGCCGACCTCCGGGGGACCCCCGATGCAGGTCCACCCCGACTCCCAGCGCTGCGCGGCGGTGGATGTGTGCCCAAAGGCCAATGGGAGCGCTGCGGCCTTGACTCATCCGGACAGGCCTCAACCAAACGAGTGGGTTGAGGCCCTCGTGTCAGCCGGAATTAAACCCTACGAGGCAAGTGTCTTGGAGGACCAAGGGCGATTCTGGGGTCGGCACAGTGTGAGATTGCCGGCGCGGCAGGTACTCTGCAAGCTGGGTTGTTATTGCTGCATGGATAAGGCAACCGATTCTGTATATGCGGCTCGCCCCCGGCCGACGTCCTCCTTTTTAGACACCTCACCTCTCTCGCTCGACGACGTGCCGTTGGCGGTCCCGGGCAGCCGCTCAACTACGCAAAGCCCAGCTCTCCACGACCTCAGCACCTGGACGGCAGCGCGGGCACGTTGCTGGGCGCCTGCGCGAGCCTCACCTCGGCCTGGCGCCGCCGCACCAGCCCGGGCATGACCCTGCCGCCGGCCTTGTTCCACTGCGGCAGCTCCTCGGCGATGACGGCAACGGGGGGTTCCTGCCGGGCGTTGAGGCGCGCGACGAGCGTCGAGCCCCGCGCGTTGCCGCAGCCGACGTTGTAGGCCCAGCTGACGAGCGCGCCGTACTCGTTGTCGTTGAGGCGCACGCCCCCGGGCGATACCGCCTCGGCGATGCAGTCCTGCACACCCTGCGTGCGTGTTTCTCCTCGTGAGCGGCCTGCTTCTCCGGGAGCACCATGGGTGCTGAGGGGCGGAAGCAACGTACCTGGAGATCGTGCTTGAGGAGGGCCTCGGCGTCGATTCGGTTGAGGGGGAATTGGTAGGGAACTTCGGAGCAGTCCCTCCTCTGGCACTTGTGACCGTATCCGACGGTGGGATAACCGACGGGGTCGGGACCTGGGGAGCTCGGGTGTGAGGATCTCAGGAGTGCTCGGTTGTCGGTGGGTGGCTTTGGTCGATGACTTACTTGGTGACGGGACGAAGCCTTCGAAGGTCTCCACCAGGTTCAGCGTCATCTCGTTGACCGGAGGCCCAGGGCACACGGCGCTCGCTTCGGCGGCGCAGAAGGCACCGAGCACCGCGAGCTTCGTCAGGGAGAGCTGCACCATTGTGATCTACGGTTCGAGTACGAGGTATGGGCCGTCGGCGAGCAGTGGGACAGCGTCTGTCTGATGGGGATAGCGGACGGAGACGGGGCGAGTGCAAGCTGGAGGAGAGACACGGGCTCTTATACCTGGCCGCCGAGGCGCGCACGGCAAGAAGCAGCGCTGCCAACATTTGTCTCAGGCGTCTGGTCCTCGCGGGGAAGCTGAAGAAGATCTGCACGCTTCTCCTCTCGCGGGAGAAACCCGCCCGGCGCCGGTACCGAGACATTACAGCAAAGGGCATTGACTTTCATGCCTTCCCTCGTCTGGCAGATGAATCCTCGACGAGGCATCCACGACATACATGTCTCAAGCCAGCGCCCCCCTGCGGCCCGCGCGGGACGCTTGCCTCGCACAACTGGCTCGCTGCGTCACAGGCGACGTGTGGTGGCCCCCTCCAACATCGCGAGATGCCTCATCCGGCCGTCGGGATCGGGAGCCCGGCCCGTTGGTGGCATGCTCGGTTGGCGGGCTCGGGAGACGTTAGGCTGGGTACCTGGCCCGAGCTGCCCGGACACTGTGCCGACCGATCCCTTGCTAGAGCGGCGGGCTGTAAGCCAACGAGCGGCTCCACCACCGAACTCGGCCTCCCGCCCCGGCGTGAGCGCTGCTTGCTAACCGGCCGGGTTGGAGGGTTGGAGTAATAAAAGGAGGCGTCGACGCCATCGCATCCGCCGACAGATGGGGGTCTGCATTCATCGTCGCGCCTTTTCCCAGCCTCGACGAGCATATACACCAGAGCGCACCTCTTCATCAGCCCTCCCATCCCTTGACTCGGCAACATGTCGCCGCCGGACAAGCCCAAGGCCGGCTACAGCCTCCGGCCGGGCCTCGCCGCCGACGTGCCCGCCGCCGTGCGCATCTACCGCGCCGCCTTCGACGGCCAGCAGTTCTTCGACGTCATGTTCCCCGGCTGCCGCGACCACCCGCGCCAGTTCGACACGTGGCTGTACCGCCACTTCCAGAAGCGCTGGTGGACGCCAGGCTGGACCCTCCGCGTCCTCGTCGACGACGCCAGCGGCGAGTCCGTCGGCTTCACCTGGTGGCAGCGGCCCGTCGACTCCCTGAGCTGGGCCGAGCGGTGGCTGACGCCGTGTAAGTCGAGAGAGAACGGTCCCCTGCCTCCCCGCCTTCGTGGCTCATCCGCGCCGACGAGCGAGTGAGATGAGTGAGTGAGTGAGTGAACGAGCGAGTGGCTGACCCGCGAATACCAGACGCCTGGTTGGCGCCCCTGATGCGCCTCTACGTCTCCTTCAAGAACCTCGTCAGCCCAACGCGCTTCACCGACGCCACGACGGGCGTCTTCGCCCGCGTCTGGGCCACCGTCGCGCCGCAGCTGCTGAGCACGCCGCGCCGCCAGCAGGCCTGGTACCTGTCCACCATCGGCGTGCTGCCCTCGCTGCAGGGCCGCGGCCTCGGCGGCGTGCTGCTGCGCGACGGCCTGCGCCTCGTCGACGAGCGCGGCGCCGCCAGCTACCTCATCGCCGTGCACGGCGTCGAGCCCTACTACCAGCGCCACGGCTTCGTCGAGGTGGCGAGGGCCAACGTCGGCGAGATGAAGGCGTGGGACGGCGGTGCCATCATGTTCAGGGAGTGACGACGTTGCCGTGTTTTGTTTACGAAGACCTTGGCGGCGTAGAGGCTAGGATGCGATGGAGCTCTCGTGATAAAAGCGTTGACGACCATAGACTAATAGATCACTTCATGTTCAAAATCGGACACGTTCGCACAGGCCCTGGCGCGCTTGTCCCATGGAATCGCATTTTGCTCTCTCGTCTACAAGTCCAGCTCCCGGTTCAGGAACACACCGAGCAAGCTATTCTCACCCGTCCTCTCCGCCACAGATCCATCCGTGCCGCCTCCCCACCGTAGTCATGTCACATCTCGTCGCTGCTTTTGCTGCGTCCCCGGTCCCGCCGTGCATCCACGTATTACCGATACTGCCCACAGATGAGCCCGCTCAAACGCGGCTTTTCCTACCATCGCACCAAACAGCCGCATGTGTCCCGTCATGACCCGTAGCTCTCCACGCCACTCGCCGTGTAAACGTCCAGACGCAAGAAAGCGAGACGGAAGCAGAAAAGAAGAAAAACGAAGAAACGAAGGGTATGATACGCCGTCGCCGCGTAATGGTATCGTACACACGGGTTGTCTATTCCACCCAAATCAAGCAAAGCCATGCAAATGTCTGAATCCCGTCACGACTGTGGTCCTCTTCACATCCTTAGGCACCGTTCTCTGCGCCGTTGAAGGCAGAGTGTCCTCTGGTCATGCCGCTGTACGACGAAGACGCTCCCGAACGTGGGCTCACTGCGTCCTGCTGGGGAGATTGGGCGTACGCCGGCGCCTGGTTAAACGGTTGTTGCTGCGTAGCGTAGCCCTGGCCATACTCTGGCGCCCAGCCGTTGCCATGGTCGTATTGCTGCGGCATCCAGTGACCTCCGTGGGGGTTGTGGCCGCCCACCTCATACGCCGCAGCCTCGGGGTCTCTGACACCAAACTGAACGGGCGCCTGCGCACCGTTCCCTGAACTAGAGGGACGAGTGGACGACGGCACGTGTCGGCTCGCTGGGGTGTACGCGCTGGCCGAGCGCTGGTGCATAGGTCGGACAGCCCCGTTGCCGCCGAACCTGGTTCCCTGAGGCTGGCTCGGCACCCAAGACTGATGAGGGCCTACGCGGCCGGACATCTGAGCACTGATCGACGGCAGAGTAAACTGCGGGTTGCCGCCGTCGTACCCGTGGGAAGGTCGAGGGTACTGGCCGTAGGGAGAAGCCGCCACACTGTCGTTGTAAAACGCGGCGCTGCCATGTCCGCCGCCAAAGCCATGGTGGAAGTGCCCATGGCGCGGCTGGCTCTCATGGCCAAAGTCTCCCTGCACGTAGCCTTGATCGTACTCCAGAGGGCGGATTCTGGGGACCACGTGGGGTGCTCGCGGCGGGCCCGAGTATCCTCCGCGACCGTCGTAAGCAGGAACCATGAACGGCTGCGCAGCGCGAGGGGCCAAGCTTGCAGGCTGCTGATATGGCAGGCTCGCCACCCTCTCGATACGAACTCGCTTTCCCGAGGGGCTGACGAGCTCGGCCACCTCCTCGGCCTCTTCTTCACGGCCTTCGAGAATCGAGCCGTCGCCGGTGACCGAGTTCTGCCTCGACTGGATCGGGAAGTCGGGGGCCTTTCTCTTGGGAGTCTTCTGGCCACTGCTCGAGCTGTTCTGCCTGCGGGCTCTGACGGGCTTGCTGGAGCCTGCTTCGTCATCGTCCACGATGTCAGGAAGGAACTCAATCTCCGGGACCTGGCTCAGGCTGCCCTCTGCTATTTCGCTGTGAAGGCGTTCGGCAATGTCGAGCATCTTTTGCGTAGTATGTCCGTCACCGAGTAGATGGATGATCCAGTCAGGGACGGCACTGCCTCCCTGGCCCATGCGGTCCTCGTCGCCTTCATCCCGTACTGCCTTTCCGTTTTCGAGACGGTTCTGCTCGCGCTTGCGGAGAGACAGTGTCCACTGCTTGATGTACGGTCCTTTGCCCTTGGACTTGTTGTCCTCACTCCAGGCCTGGAGACGGATGATCTGAACTTTCACGAGCTCCATTTGATTGCTTGGGTATGTCCTAGCGTTGCGGTAGCGAATCCTCTGGTAGTGCTTGCGGCAGTAGTACACCCAAACCTCCTTGGGGATTTTCAAGGTGCAGGACTTGTTTCGGCCAAATAGATGAGAGATGGCCTTTCGAAGCTGAGAGCCAGTGTCGCAATTGGCCACGAACATACACTGAGGCTCGTCTTTTTCGAGCTTGGCAGCTTCAGCTTCATCACCCTTGGAAAGTGAGGGCGAATGGGCCCCCGAGGGTTTCTCGCTGTGTGATGCAAGCTCAGGAGGTGAAACTGGGGCAACAGGCGTAGATAGAGGGGCCGGTGCCCCTTCTCCCTGCACTTTTGTTCCGTTGTTGTTTCTGACATCAGCCGAATTCTGTCCCTCGCGTCTGTCACGAGCAGCACGAGCTGCCGTAGCAGAAACGCCTCGCGTTCCGGGAGGGCTGTTTGCAGAGACGGCCATGGCGTGGTACGGAGGAGGAAGGACGCCGTATGTCTGCTTGCGGGTATGTATCGGCGGGTACGCAGGCACTCGCGCAAAGTCGGGCGCAGAAGCCGCCCTCTTATGCAGCTTTGGAGCGGAGAAGAGGTGCGTGGTACGGCTGAAGGGTTGACTGACTTTGTGATTAGCTTCAGAAAGGACCAGCGACGAAGTCAAGGCTCTCGTAATGAAGGGAATCGTCAACAACAATCCGAGGCGATCGGGCAATTGGGACTCAATCGTTGCGTCAAGAGACCGGAAGATAAGAAGAATGACGTGGCCTGATATTGAACCAGACAGCCCGAAGGCTTGGTTTAAGACAGAGAATAAATAGAGAGAGGCCACACTCGTGGAGACGTCGCTAGGCGAGTGTCGAGTCAAGGCAGCAAGCAAGCTTCACCGATATTTGCCTCTGGGCTGGCCCCATGAGGCTGTTCATCCGAACTGTCTTGCGATGTCTCGCTGACCGCTTGGACGGAGTGATTCACGCCCTGGCCTGAACAATGGCTCAGACTCGAGCGATGCTCCCGAACATGAATAGTGGTATGGAGATTCGAGATCACCAGATAGAGAGACGATGCGCTCATTGAAGAATGAATGGGGAGGGAGGAAGAAGCTGGGTGGGATGAATAGGCTCGACTTGACGGATGTGCTGGAGATGAGAGCGTGTCCCACGGGCAACAACAGAACAGGTCGTTGCCGGCCTTAGTGGTGGGGGCAAATCCAAAGCTCGAACATTTGAAGAATAGCAAGCGCAAGGAAACAATTGAGAGACCGACTTACCACGGGCTGCGCATGCCTTGCCGGAATTTCGCGGGTCCCTTCATGTTCAACACTGCATCCGAGGGGCTCCCTGGCCGCTCGGGTTGTTCGCTTTCGATGACCTCGGGCAGCGGAAGCCTGGTCGCTGCTGACGAGGGAGACTCTCCGTCTCTGTGTGATTGCCGCCGCACCATTTCGTCATGCTCGGCAAGCTTCGACTCCAGAATCGGTAACTCTGTGACTGACAGCCCGAGGCTTTGTCCACCGCTGACCGTCGTGACAGATGAGATTCTCGAGTGGCATGTGGATTGCCACGATCCGTATGACGAGAGGCTGCTGTGGCTGTCTGAGAGCTTATGCCTTACAGAATCCGGCGCGTCGTTGTGCATGCCACGATGGGCGTTCCAGAAAGGAGATCTGAGCTCTCGGTCAGCAAGGTCCGCCGTTGTGGTCGAGATAACTTATGCAATTGAGTGTTGGGGAAAACAAGGTGCAGCAGAAGTCTCAAAATACCTCTTGTCTGAAAGTTCGGCTGACCCATTGTCCGAGTCCAAAGTCGCAGCGCTGTTGAGACGTTAATCCAGTCCGGCCGTACAAACGACGAGCAAGGATCCCACGCACCGAACAACATGCGGCCTGGCATGCAAGCCCGCTTCCTTTGATGCCATATTCGAATCTACTGACCCGTTTCTCGAATGAACGCTGGTGGCGGAGGTTGTGTCGTATGAATTGTCCGAGTCGAATTGCTCAATACTCGATTGGAGTGAGTATGTCGAGGCTGAACGGAACTTGGACTCAACGTGTAGCGGCAACGAATAGCCTCCCGCGTTCCATGGTGTGCGCCCTCTGAAATGCTTCGCCTCGCCCTCCGTCTGTGGCGAAGTCCGATCTGGTGAAGGGGTAGGCAGCGCTCTCGACGCCAGTGCAGACGCACCCCCATTGACTGACGGCGGTGATGATTCTCTGCTGCCGTCTCTGCAACAGTGCGACCGCGCAGATTGGTTCAATAGTGAGGTGACGTCCATAGCACCGGATTTGCTGTGATGTCTTGACGACTTGTAGATTATTGAGCTGGTCTTAATCAGCAAGGAAAGACTGTAAGGAGAGCGTCGAGGATCTCTCTGTGCTTTCCAACAATAGGATAACCGGCGGGCGTATAAGAGAGTGATGTTGGCTGGCTGTTTGAGACTTCTGGAGGCCCAGGATAGGCGTTGGTCTATCGAATGCGGGTATTAAGAATTATGATTGTTGTCGATAGGTCGTAAGCGGACGTGAGTCGTTCCAGCCGAATAAGTTGGCAATGTCAAGGTGTGCCCCGGCTATTCCTTCTTTACTGACTCTCCTCTCGATCTGTTTCCAGGGTCCAAAACGTTGGTCTGGGATGCTCTGCTCAACAGCCTGGAAGATATAGAGGTCGGGGGGTGCCCTTTTTGTTTCGCGGGCTGGCCGACAGTGACAAGCACAAGCACAGGCTTAGGGCGCCAGACAAGGTAATCGTGGATGCTGAACCGATCGGCATCAAGTGGACCCGACCAATCGCTTTCATGGATTTATGATCTGAGCAGATCGAAACCCCCGAAACGCTCTCCGGCCAGTGGTGCCTAGGTCGTGCGGGCGAGAGGGCAAGGTTGTCCCTACCGCTGTCACCGGATGAAGGACGTCAGATTGAGGACGGCCCGAGCGAGGTGAAGAGAGGCCAGCGTACTCCGTCGTCCAGTTCGCAGTGTTCTGAAACAGGAAAGGGGGGCTGTGTTGATTCCGAAAAGACAGCCGGGGCGTTTTGTTCCTGTCCGGACTCCGATCTACCAGGTGTGTCTATTTTTATCGACTGGGGAGCGTTGCGGGAGACGATTTGGGGTTGCGAGGGGTCAAGCGTCTCATGAGACAGCCCCATGCGTCAGTATTCCAAACTGAGAAACACAAACCAAATCTGAGCGTATGGATGAAAGGGGAGAGCTGGACGCGGGAGAGTGGACAAAGAATGCTCGCATGTGGATGGTCAGCGGGACGGTTCAGACGAGCACGTAAAGAATATATGTCCTTGTTCAAAACAGGATATCGCACGATGACATGCAGCTGAAGGTTCATCGTGGTCCTGGGGGAGGGATATGGCCATCTGTGGATCCAGACCATTCGCTACGGGATACCGCTCCGTAGACGCATAGACACTTGCGACGTACGAGTACAGCTCAGACGGGGAGGCGAAACCAAATCCAGAAAGCGCTTCAGTGGGCCAGCGGGCGATCCGTTGACCGGCTAGCGCGATGGCTGTGACGGCGCGAGGATTGATTTCTCTTCGAACCGGCATTGCCCAAGACGATGTCACGACTAACATGGGCACGTATAATGCGTTGAGAGCCTGCAGACCGACAGGTGGACCGGGTCTCTGAAGGGATTGTCCAGTCGGTATGGGTCGACAACAGCTCCGACTGGTTCTCTCAACCCACGATAGCCCTGTTGTCGTTGCCCAGTGCTCAGGCGAGCAAACAGCCGGGCGTTGTGAGTGGGCTTATCGGCAATTTGGCGAACAGGGAGGCCCTTGCAGCGTGACCCAAAGAAGTTGTCAGCGTAGCCGGAGATGAAATGGCCCCAGAGGCTCGTCCGAACCAGGCTCCAGAGGCTCGTCGGCTGAGAGTCTGAGCGCCGAAGCCATCAAATCCAACTCCTGCCAGCAGCCCGCGACCCCGAAGAAACAGCCCGGCGGCTTGACGAGCGGTCAGGGCGTCAACTCATGAGGTGGTCAGCCGCATCTCCTACTCCAAATTCAGCGTAGCCATCAGTGCTCGAGCATGTGTCTCCAAGCACAGCAGAGTCAGCAGGCTGGTGTCCTGCAACGAGGCGTGAAACCCGTCCGGGATAAGCTTGTTCTGGATTGCGGCAACTTAGTCCAGGGGTAACACCTGGTGCCACCTACGAAACCGGATTGGCGTCTGTCCGTGGCCAGACGGTCTCCGTGGAGCAGCCCACCCGGCCTTGCACAAGCAGTCGGGAGATGCCGAGGCCAGGTATCGGGCAATCCACCCCCGGGCGGCCACGGTTCAGACTCTGTACATCACGGTAAATTATGTAGACGCAGTGCCACCGGTCAATACCTTGTAAGCGGCGCAAGGCGGGGCAGCACGCGACTTGAGGCAATGCAAGACATGGGCGTTCCACGAATTGCGCCTGCACAAACCACCTCGACTTCTGCGGTGGGTTGGTTCACTTGAAGATTAAGAACGAAGCCGCCGGGACCGATGATGGCATCGTAACCTTTCATCACGCTCAGGCCTATCCGGGGCGCGATAGCAGGGCGGATAGCACAGCCGACATTCCCCACAGTTGAGGATCAACAATACCGACTCTGCTCTGGTCGTAGCGAGACTTCTGACGCTGTCCGAGAGGTGGTGGTGATGCCTACCCGTAAGAAGGGCCCGGTCTCGGCCGTGAGCTCATAATCAACGGCAATAGACGGGACGCTGCCGTATGGCGCCACCACTGCACACACAATCCCCGCCGTGTGGTCTCGGTTGCACTGCCTTTGACAGAGACTTGACCGTCCGACTGTGTGTAGTCGGTGCGACGTCAGCTCAGTGTCTGATCTGTCGCAGCCGTCAGGGACGTCCAATGTGGCTCCTCTCTAAAAGTCCGGGGCAGGCCATTCGTGTGGCTCGCGCGATCCCAAGGAGAGGCATTCGTCGCGATAGGTCATCCCACCATGAGGACCAGGGACCATGGAGGCGAGGACACCGCCCTGTGTATCGTCGGGCAGGCGCTGGCTCGTTGCAATCCTTCGCTGCCACCACCGGTGTCAGGTGTCGATTTGGAGAGGGTCCGGCGACCTTGGGTCAAGGCTTCAGGGCAAGCAACTCGACCCTGGGCCTTGCCCCCATGTTTCATGCATAGCGTCGCATGGCATGGCTCCCAGGCATTTGTCAAACGGCCAGGGGTGCTCCCGCTGGAGCCACGGACGGACGCTTCTGAGGGAGGGCTGAACAGCGAGGACATGGGATGTGGAGTCGGCGCCCGGTGCAGTCGTGGAAGCGCTACCGTTTCAGCCGAACAGCAGCCGGGTGGCCCCAGGGGCAGGGACTCAGAAACCCCGGTGCTGGTGCGTGGCAGGTCTTGCGAGCGGCCGATGCAGCCAGGGCCTCTCTCGGCCGGGGCCGGGGCCGTGGCGGTAAAGTGGGTTGTGGGCGGCGACACGTTCCTGGATAGCGGGCCAATCCCACGACAACTGGAGTAGGAGGGGCTTCGGGTTGTGCTTCGGGAAGCGTGAGGCGGGCGTGAGGCCATCTTGAGCTGGGTCGCTGGAGAGCCCATGAGCTGTCGCGTCGACGCCTCAAGGTACACGTTAAGCATGGAACGCTTGGAGGAAGGGACGGGATGCGGTCGACTCCCAGGGGTTCGGGTCCGAACGCCAGACGGGACGTGGTGCGGATGACAGACGATCATGGTCAGATGGAGGTGGGTGGGGTTCGCTGCGAACGACAGTTGCCTGCAGAGATTAACTGAAGCCCCCAGGCAATAGCGCCCTGCTAGCGGCTCGACGTCATGCCAGCGGGCCACGGGCGGCCATGACGATGCGAGAGGATCGAGACCCGACATCGTCCAAAGGCGCGACGCGGACAAGCCACGGGCACAGCATCAGCGGGTTAAGCACCAAGTAAGGCGGCCGGGTAGCTGTGTTCAGCATGTGACACGAGATGCCGCAGGCCAGAGTTATTTTCATGCCGTGCGGAGGCTCACTGGCACATGGTGCCAGGTGCAACTCTGGACTGTCTCTTGGTCTCTTGGTATCATGAACTCTTGATCGCGTCTTGTTTCCCATGCTCGTGTGTCGTCTCCCCACCAAAGGCAGCGTCGACGGGCTGTCGTCACAGCGCTTCGCAGTTTGCGCGTTGCCCAGGTACGACTTCAACCGCTCGCGCAGCGCGCGCGATGCGGATCAGGCCTGGCACGGGCTTGGTGCGAGCTTCGGCGCGGAATCGAGCTCGGCAGTTGGCAGGATGAAGTGATTCTGCGCATGGAGCCATGGAGCCTCCGTCAACTGCACGCCTAACTGCTCGTAGACATTGCATGCGTCGAGTCGCTGACCCCGGCTGCCCGATGCAGGCAAGATCCCTGCGCCGATCCGGTCGACAAGGGAGGTTTCATCTCAACTCAACCGCGAATTCCCCAAGCTCGCTGAGCACGCTCCCCCTCGGCCAAGCCGGCCCTGCGCTCGTGAGCACGATATTGGGCCAGCCGCCTCGGCATTCTTTCGCGCTCGGACCAGCGGGCAAACATCAATGGGCTGGCGGCAAGCAAGAGCCATTTGAGCTCCGTCTTCAACAAGTGCGTCGACACGTGCCTCTCGGTGGCAGCGAGCCGATGCCGGCGACAGGCTCACGGGTCACGCAGATGTAGCGTCTTCTATGTGTGTCGTTTTCTTTGTCTTTTCCTTCTTTCTCGTCTCTTGGGTCAATGTCATGCGCGAAGCCCGCATGACGGAACCAGATAGGATGAACAGCGCGGAGTACGTCTACGAACCCAAAGATCTCGTCGCAACGCGCCGTCTGACTCTCAATGCCGCCGTCAAAAATCATGCAGCCAAGCACTTGGGGCTCCGTGCAGACGAAGGCTGACCACTGGAGCCTTCGCTTCTTCTGCAGCGGGCTGAAGGCCGCGACGGCACGATTAACCGACCCTGCAGCTCCCCAGACGCGGTCGGGGATTTCCGCGGTCCTCCAATCTCCCGGGAATTAGACCGACCCTGGTTCCCGCCTCTTTTTTTAGATCTTTCACGTTAGTCGACGCCTGCCGGTGCTGCAGGTGGTGGGATAAACAGCTGCTCGATCGTCGACAAGGAGCTCGAGGCTCTCTCTCCTGCCCAGGCAGCACTCCACCAAGTCCCACGAGCGGGGCAGGGGTTCACTCACGAGCAGTTCATGATCAATGCGTTGCATGGAGAACCCAAGATGCCGCCTTGCGCATGGCACCGAAGAAATTTACATTCGTCCACCGCCTCCACTCTCTTGCAGGCAAATTGGACGGCAGCAGCCCGAGCCGATGCAGAGGCAGATGCAGCCGCAGATGAGTCCGCAGGTCAAGCCCTTTCCCACATGCACAGCCCTTACTCGTGCCCCGACGCAGCGTTCAGTCCCGAGACTAAGGGAAACAAACTGGGTGAGAGCTAGGGCGGTCGGCCGGATGTTTCAGGCGAGGCAACCCGCGGTGCGTCTACGAAGCATCAAGGCCGGGCCGTGGGCGGTCCGAAGGCTTCGACCACCTGCTGCCGCTCGCGGCGTCGGCCAAAGGGACGATGCTATGCATTCACGTGCTAATCGGACGTTCAAGTCGCTGCTGGGACGGAAGCTGGGCGTTGCTCGGTCGGAGGTGGGCAAAATCGAGGCCCTTGCGTAGCTCACGCCAGACGAAACCCCCCCCACAACATGTTCGGCGGAAGACCCCGGGTCCGTGTGTCTACGACTACCATCCGTTATTGCCAAAGCCAGCTCTTGTTGCGCCGGAAGCCAGTGCTCCAGCCTCAGTCAACAATACGGGACAAGTTTTGCCCGTGCTGTCTGCTTACTTACTACCGAATGTGTTGATGCCATTTTGAAGACTCTAATCGCATTCGAGACCAGATTTAACCGGAACAAGTGTCTGGGTCAGCATGCGGTCAGTGAGTGAGAACGTGTCGTTCTGACCCTTTCTGGGCATCATTATTCTAACGGCCGCGTTCAAGGGTTCCCCGAGACTCGCTGTTTCTACGTTCTTGAACGCGATACGTCCTGTCTAATCAAGCCGGCGTTAGCACTGCGCCTTGACCAGATGCCGCCGTCATCGGCAAAACTTCAGAGACCGCGTAATGCGCCCTCCGGAACATAGCCACGCCTTCTAAGCACCCGTTTCGGATGCTTGAGATCCATAGCTGAGACGCTCGACAGCACGTTCCGAGAAACAAAGTGTCTTGCCGTCGGTCGCCACGTTTCAACACTCTGCTCCACGCGGATTTAGTCGTAACACCACAAAGAGCCATCCTGTGTCGTGGCCGTTGCCGTCAATCCGACAATTACACATGCTCCGAATCGTAAACTTCTTCGTGACATGGAGAACCACGGTTCCGTCGGGGGGCTGATCAGTTGACACGTCGGGCTCTTCCCCCGCAAGCCACGTTTCCGGTCACTGCATCTGCATCAGGCCATCAAAGCCGCAGAGAATCGGGCGCCTGCGTCGGAGAATTTCACACGGCTACCCGCCGAAAGATCCTGCGCCCTTCTATGCGGCCGCCAAGAAGGCACATGTCTGTACGCAGGAAGAGGGCAACACGCAATGGGCAGAACCGCCGAAGTAGGGCAAGGCACCCCAACTTCGGCCCCTTTCGGTTTGTTGTACCGTTGTACGTTGTGAGACCTTTAAGCGCCTAAGAAAGCCGAGCCGAAGGGCGGATGCAGGCGGCCGCAGATGACGGATATCAACGTGATGGCATCTTTCGATTTTGCACCGTGATGTGATTGGGATGACAGAAGCTTCCTCTTCAAGTAGCAATGGGTTGATATGAGGCTATACGGTTGCCACCAGAAGAGAATTGGCCCACGCTTGAATACGAACACGCACGTGTCAAATGAGAAGACCTAGCTGAAGGCATCATCGTGACTAATATGTCAAGCTGTGTCAAGCTGTGTTTTCCGTGTAATCAGATACGTGGCGCCTCGTGCTGCAAAAGCAGAGTTGCGATACGTTGACCCAGCTAGGTCACCTATTTCCGATGATCATGAAACTCAGCACTATACTTCCTCAATCGTCGATGATGGCACTAGAAAAGATCATCCACGGCCTTGTCGGCGTCCTTTTGTATCAACTCCTTCATTCCCTTTTTCAAAAGGTCAGTGTCTGTCTGCTTAAGAACCGTTGTCCGTGGGTATCAGTCTTACTGAGGGCATGATCGGTTGTCCAGCCTGGTCCGTGACGTAGCGGAATGGCATCTGAGTGCTCTCGTGCTCATTGAACTTCAATTCCGGGAAGTCAACATACGGTACCTTGTCGAGGGCAACTGGCAGGGTCAGTGAGGACGTTCGTGTGCTAAATATTCGGGGCATCGGTCTCACTCTTGTCTTGCACAACAATGCGTGTTACCCGCACGGCTGTGTCCGTTGTCATCTGCTTGGGGCCCAGCCTGCGGCCCTCGAAGCCCTTCTTTCTCAGCTCAGAAGTCCGATCTGGCATTGTCAGTTTCGCCCTTCAACGAGCCAAGCAACGGGCACACGTACCCCGCGGAGGATCGTCACCTGTCAATCAGTCAGTAGACAACCTTGCAGAGACAGGGGAGCGGAGGCGTACCCAGAATGCCTCCAAACAGGAACGCATCGAATTGGTCACCGTCTTCGGGCGACAAATCTTTGGCCGCGGCCGGATCCAAGAGGCAGACGCGTGACTTGTCTGCGGCATACAGCTCTTCGACACCACGGTGCTCGGCGGTGAAAGCTTCGTTGCCAGAGAGGGATAACGGAACGCGAAACGTAGCCGGCAAGCTTGACAATATGAAGCGGCCCCCGGTGTTCCGAGTCTCGTTTGCTATCGCCGCATACTCCAGCTCCGACCAAGGGCCGAGCTCCTCGTCGAGGTGCTCGACAATGAAGGTTTTGCCCGTCGCAGCCATATTTTTTCAAGGTGCCAGCCTTGCCACCTTGCGTGTCAACGGTGGTGAATGGGGGAGGGGTCAACGGCGTAAAGCGTGCGCTTTCTTTTACTCGCACTTGCTGCACGGATAAGAGCTTGAGCCGTGTGCGATGAAGGGCGGATGGGATGGAGAAATGCCCGTGGCTGTCCTGAAGCTTGTCGAGAGGCGATTTTGCTTTTGTGGTGGGGATTAGAGCCTCGTCATTGCCATGTTCATTGTTCGAAGCCGTGCAACAAATCGGCCAACTCATACCCAAATATGATAGAAACCAACCACATACTATATTTATATTCCATTTTCGACATTTAACTACTCCATACAGTGAGTCCTAGATCCTGAACATGAGAGGCTGCGGCGGTCTGCTGTGTTGTGCCGAAGCAGGGAGCTTGTCTACCTACCCTGGACCAACCAAATCCGGAAACGCCGCTTCCTATTGAGACCCTATTTTCAGCGTCGACAGTGAGCCGCTGGGGGCAGTAGCGCTCCACACCTCAGCCTCCCGGGACCCTGGTTGAAACTGCTCCCCATCTACGGACTAAGTTAGAGGCGCTGACGACGTCGACGTGTCACCTCCCCTTCATCGTACATCCACCACCTTTACCCAACATCATCGCAATACGCATCACCACCTGCGCGCCAGTGCACCCATGACATAAGTGCCGCGACTCCATAGGCAACCGCGCTCACTTTCCGCGCGACTCCGTGCCGCCAGCACGAGCGATCCGCTGCGATGGCCTGGGCTTCGTTGCTGTCGACGGCCACGCAATGGTCGGCCATCTTGCTTCTGGCCCTGGGGCCAGCCGTGGCCGTTGCAGAAAAGTCCGCCGCAGATTATTATGTGCGCGATCTTCCTGGACTCCCCAAGGACTCGTATCCGATCAAGATGCACGCAGGGTAAGCCATCTTTCTCCTTCATCCTCGTCCTCCCGGCGTTCCGCGAGCTAATGGCGTTGTGGCAGCCACATCGAAGTCACCCCGGATCACCATGGAAATCTGTTCTTTTGGCACTTCCAGAACAAACACATTGCGAATCGACAGCGAACCGTCATATGGGTCAATGGTGGGCCGGGCTGTAGCTCCGAGGACGGCGCCTTGATGGAGGTCGGTCCCTACAGAGTCAAGGACCAGAACACGCTGGCTCTCAATACTGGCTCGTGGAACGAGTTCGCAAACCTTCTCTTTGTCGACAACCCTGTGGGTACGGGTTTCAGCTACGTCGACACGGATAGCTACATCCACGAGCTGGACACCATGGCCGACCAGTTCGTGATATTCCTGGAGAAGTTCTTCGCTCTGTTTCCCGAGTACGACAGAGATGATGTTGGTACACACTCGTTCCTAAAGGGGAAGCAGGTTCTGACAAGTATTAGATTTACATCGCGGGAGAGTCCTACGCTGGACAGCATATTCCTTACATTGCCAGGAAAATCTTGGATCGCAACAAGGCCAAGCCGGACAAATGGAGTCTAAAGGGCCTTTTGATTGGTAACGGCTGGATATCTCCAAACGACCAGTACAACTCGTACCTCAAGTTCGCCATGCAGAAGGGGTTGGTCCAGAAGGACTCTGACGAAACTAAGCAACTCCAGGCCCTCGAGCGGGCCTGCTACAAGTCGTTATCCACTAACCCCGGTCACGTCGATTACTCGGAGTGCGAGGATATCCTGTCCACGATGTTGAGAATTACGAGCTCTGGAAAAGGAGACCAGGCGTGCCACAACATGTACGATGTGCGTCTGAAAGATGCGTATCCCAGCTGTGGTATGAACTGGCCACCGGACCTGGCAGCGGTGACTCCGTACTTGAGGCGGCCTGAAGTCACTCAAGCCCTGCATGTCAACACCCAGCGGAATACCGGTTGGCATGAGTGTAGCGGAGCTGTAAGCGCTGCTTTCAAGGCCCAGGCGTCAAAGCCGTCCATCGAGCTGCTCCCAGACTTGATGAAGGAAGTCCCCATTCTCCTCTTCTCTGGAGCCGAAGATCTTATTTGCAATCATATCGGCACCGAGCAGCTGATAAGCAACATGGAGTGGAACGGCGGGAAGGGATTCGAAGTCACCCCTGGCAACTGGGCTCCGCGACGAAACTGGACCTTCGAGGGCGATACCGCTGGCTTTTGGCAAGAGGCGCGTAATCTGACATACGTCCTCTTCCACGAAGCGTCCCACATGGTGCCTTTCGACTTTCCTCGACGTTCCCGCGACATGCTGGATCGTTTCATGGGCGTGGACATCAGCAGCATCGGTGGCGAGCCAACCGACAGCCGAATTGATGGCGAGAAGGGACTGGAGACCACAGTCGGCGGTGCCGCGAACCAGACTCAGGAGGAGGCGCAGAAGAAGATCAACGAAGCCAAGTGGGCCGCCTATCAGAGATCGGGAGAGGTCGTTCTCGTCATCGTCATCATCGCAGTAGGCGTTTGGGGTTTCTTCATCTGGAGGCAACGTCGTAAGGGCGCCGCCTATCGTGCCCTGAGCGGGGAGGACAACGCTAGCCGAGGAAGCTCCCGCCTCCCTCCGTTCCGTCGGAGAGAGGGCGCGGATGATGATATCGAGGCAGCGGCCTTCGATGAGACACGCCTCGACAACCTTCACGTGGAGAGGCCTGACGCCGCAGACGGTAGCAGATACAGCCTGGGAGTTGACAGCGATGAGGAAGAAGCTGATCACGAGAAGGCGCAGGACAGCGCGAAGACTGGACATGATTCTGGCGTAGGCAGCAAGTTGACTGCCAACCCCTGAGATATCCATTCTGAGGGGGTTTCTGTTTTTGGGAGCTTCATATCGGCGTTTGGATCATTTGTATTGCATCATTGTACATGCGCTCGCTTGGCGAGACCGCTTATGCTACCACTAAAGTACAATTGTATCGGCAGAACAACACCTTCTGCCACTCAAATATACAAATCCTCTAGCATGTTGCACTGGCTTCATGGTGCTCGCTTATGGTGCTACGCATCTTTCCAAGTCTCGCGACCGAATGTTTACTCTCGGCGAAGTACGCTCTTGGCACCTTGCGGTCTGTCAAGCTTCTGTACTTAAATCAAAGTTCCCTATTTCCGCGATCAGTCATCGAGCAGCGGATGATTGTCCAGATAAGAGAATTAGAAAATCCTACATTGAGCAAAGACCTAATCTTCGAGTTCCTGGGTGATCTATCGATAAGTATATCTGGCTTGTCCTGCTAACGCCATCACGAAGGGTAGATTCATTCCCCTTAAGCAACGACGAACCATCTGGACTTCTGAAAATGCGGACTTGGCAATGCGTCTAAAGGTTTATGGTCTTGGGCAGGCTGGCGGGCTGCAGAAGTGAAGCTGAAGGTTTTCCACGTTTTCGAGGAGGCCTTGAAGCAAACCTGGTGCACGCTACATTTCCAGCGGTGACAAGCCTCCACGGAAGCTACGTGAGAAAATATTTAGGGATTTACGAGCCGTATTGGCAGGATGCTTTATTCGTACTATCTGACTTGGGCCACGGGAGTTTGCCGCCCTCTCTTCAGCCCTTATGTGGCAACGCACCTTGCCCTAGCTGTAGTGCTTCGACAAAGGCGAACTCGTACATCCGTGGCAGCCTGAACTGACTGTGAGGCATCAATTTGAGTGCTAGGCCCAGTGTGCGTGACTGCAGGCACGAAGTGTTCCCGCTCCTGCCGCAACACCCAAAGCCCGTTTGCTCACTCACTTCTCACTCCTTCTGCCACCCTGGAACCTTTTGCTCCCTCCATCCTCGCCACGCCTTCGATTGACACCGCATGCAAAGCCATCGCAAAGAAGGCCACCTGTCGTGAGTTTCCCATAAATAATTGAGCGCCCTTCCGCCGTAGTGTCTGACTTGCTGATCTATCCTTCAACTTTTCAGGCCCCGGATCGTGCCGTTGACTCGTTCGTGCTGCTGCATCTACGCGAACGGCACTTTGATTTCATCAAGTTTTGAGCGCTCCAGAACTCACTAAAGTGCCTTCTAGACTCTCTCGGTAAGCTACTTTCTGCTCTATGCACGACGTGAAGCAGCACCGTGTCGCTTCAACTTCATCACCTGCATCAACCCCCTCCGCAAACGCTCGTCTACCCACCCCAATGAACAAGAAAACAAGGAGCAAACCTCCCCAAAAGTTTAATCAAACGAGTTTACGCGCTATTTGGACACCAGAAGTCGTTGAACCGTTCCGGGCGTAAGGCTCTTGGCTACCCATCTCAAGTTGTTGACTCGGGCAGCTTCCCTCCTCAGAGTTTTCTCAACCATCTGTAGGAGGAACATAAGCTTATTCAATTATAGTCACTGCAGTATCCAAACCCTTCAACATCTTCACTGAGGCACAATGGTGGGTTGGAACGCCACTGCGACGGCGACCGAAGGATGGGGTACGGCCCCAGGAAATCCAAATGATCCATGGGGAAGCGTTCCATCCGCTGCTGGGAATATTCCGAGCGCCAATGCTGGCGGAATGAAGCCTGTGGTCGAAAACAACACCGGCGGATATTCAGGAGGCGATGCTGCTGGTTACAGGTTCGAAGCGTGAGTTTGGCATTATGATATGTACACTTACTCATTCCTTCGTCAGATCCACCGATGCCAATGGCCCTTTCAGCGATGGAGCGGGCGACGCTATGGATGTTGAAAGCGGCGAGCCACAGAAGTGCTTCAGTTGTGGCGAACCAGGGTAGGCTCTTCGGCCAGGAGACTGACACTCTCCAGATGCTAACTATCTTGCAGGCACCGTGCCGCCGAGTGTCCTAACCCACGCAACATGGAATGCCGCTACTGCAAGAAGGAGGGACACATGGTTCGAGACTGTCCCGACAAGCCCCCTTTGGTCTGCGAGAATTGTGGTCTCGAAGGTGCGCACAGCCATATCAATCTGCCAATCTACCATAAATGCCTCGCTGACGGTTCTCCAGGCCACGCAAAGAGAAACTGCGAAAACGCTCGCAAGATCAACCGTGACCACATTGCCAACGTTAGCCCAGAGGAAGCTTGGGAGAAACTCGAGAAAGCCGTGGCAGCGAGAGACCTTGACGACACCAAGGAAGCTGTCCAAGAGTATGTCAAGTCTCTTGACGGCGCCATCTCGTATCGTGATCTCCAGCAAGCCATGTTCGAAAAGGGCATAAACCTTTTCTTCATTGCAACAGAAAGAGAGTTGGTGAAAGTGTTCACCAATATGGACCTTCAAGGCAACATGGGCAAGAAATACTCCATTTCTTATCGATTTTCCGAAAAGCCAGACCGCCCCCGCGAAGCCGAGTCGTTCCCCAAAAGCCGCGAGGAGCTTCTTGAGCGTTTGGACGATGCAGGAGAGGTTGTGAATTCCGGGCGCTCAGTGTGCCACAACTGTGGCGAGGTCGGGCACGTCGCAAAATTTTGCACTCAAGAGAAGGTCGAGAAGCCGGACATGCCCAAGATTTGTTGCAGCAACTGCAACGAGGAAGGCCATCGTCTTCGAGACTGTTTGTCACGGCCCAGAAAAACTCGCGAACAACATGATGCTGACTGCTATTCCAGGTCCTAAGCCCCGTGTGGATAAGTTTGCGTGCAAGAATTGCGGGTAAGTTCTTATACATTCGGCAAACTGAGCACATGTAAGATCTAGAGCTTAATGCATTACAGCAAATCTGGTCACAAGGTTGCCGATTGCGAAGAACCGCCCAACATGGACAACGTCGAATGCCGAAAGTGCCATGAAAGTAGGTCCTCACTACGTCCCTGGCATACAGAAACTGATGGGGCACTAACTGGTAACAGTGGGACACTTCTCGAAGGACTGCCCTACCGCGGGACCTCGTGGCTGTCACAACTGCGGCTCGGAGGACCACATGGCCAAAGACTGCGACCAGCCTCGCAACATGGATCGTGTGACCTGCCGCAACTGCGAAAAGCAGGGCCACATGAGCCGGGACTGCCCCGAGCCAAAGGACTGTAAGTAACATCGAAACATGGTGACCCGGATTGCGTAAATGACACATACTAGGGAGCAAGGTCCAGTGCAGCAACTGTCAGCAGTTTGGACACACCAAAGTGCGCTGCAAGGAGCTTCCTTCTGAAGAGAGCGCATCCGTTGGGCACGTTGGCGGATCCTCTGACAACACGGGCCGAGGCACTGACCATGATGCTTGGGACAGCGGCGCGACGGCCGCTGGGCAGAGTATGCCAACCGCTGACAGTGGAGGATGGTAGACTTTGCCTGCCAAATCCCCCCGTGCTCGGGACGCTACTTCATGCGTCGGCGCATGTTTTCCTTTTGTTTTGCGGGTTCTATGTTGGTCCTGAATTTGCTTACAGGACCGCCTTTGGCCAGGATCCTACTCACCATAAGCCGCGGGCGATGGGGTGGAACGATGATGGGAGAAACGGCTGCGGATAATGAAAGACACGTCGGTAGAGATTACAAAGAGAGCCCGAAGTATTGCAGACGCACCCCGCGTTGAACCAGCTGCCACTTTAGACTGAGGCGTCGCATCGTGAGGTGTAACATGCTATTGGCCAGCCAGTCCCGCCCCGCGCGACTTCAGCCGAGGTTCAGGATGAGCTCCCTCAGAAAGCCAGTATATGTACGGATATATGCCGTCTCGCCCTCGGCGTAACGGAAGCACGAACAAGCTCATAGCTATTGACTCGCTCTTGTCTTTATCAGCTCCTTCAACCCAGGCATCAGAGCGCAGCATTCCATTCTAAAAGGACCCTGGGCTGCAGGGGCTCAAGCGACGCCCACGATGGCTGCCGAGGATATCGTCTTGTACCACTATTCCTATTCGCCGTACGCTCGGCGGATTGCATGGTACCTGGCTCTCCGGGGCATACCGTATAGCCAATGCGTAAGTTTAGAAACGCGCCTCACTTGTCTGTGTACAGCTGTAGCGGGAGCGCTGACTAGCTGGCTGGCTTCAGCTCCAACCGCCGATGCTTCCGCGACCCGACGTGGCCCACCTAGGCGTCGCCTACCGTCGCATCCCCATCATGTCCATCGGGCGCGATGTTTACCTGGACACGCGTTTGCAGCTGCGCAAGCTGGAGGAGCTGCCTGTATCGGCGCCCAAGCTCGGCGCGAGCGCGGGAGACGAGCAGGCCGTGGAACGTCTCCTGGCAAGCCTGGCCATCGACAGCGGCGTGTTCAGCACCGCGGCCGCGCTGCTGCCCACGGACCTGCCACTGCTACAGAACCCGGCGTTCCAGAAGGACAGGAGTGACTTCACGGGTTTCAAGTTTGACGCAGAGAGCCTGAAGCGGGCGCGGCCGAGTCTACTGAGCGAGCTTGCGGGCGTGTTTGAGCTGATGGAGACGACGCTGCTGGCGGATGGGAGAGATTGGGTCTTGAAAACTAAGGAACCAAGCCTGGCGGACATTGAAGCGGTCTGGCCGCTGCACTGGATGGCCACTTTGCCAGGCGCGCTCCCGGAGACGCACTTCTCGCCGAAGGTGTACCCCAGAGTCTACGCATGGATCAAGCGCTTCGAAGATGCCGTCTCCGCCGCGAAGAAGAAGATGGGCAAGCCGCGCACGCTGTCTGGCGAGGAAGCCGCCAGGCTCATCACGCAGTCGGCGTATCACGAGACTGAAGGGGAGGTCAACGCGGACGACCTTGTCGTCGAAGCGCAGGGGCTGAAGAAGGGGGACGCCGTCACCATGTGGCCAAAGGACACGGGCGCGTCGAGGAAGGATTCCGGGACGCTGGTGAGCATGGACAAGGACGAGGTGGTCGTAGAGACCAGGGCGGAGGGAGGGAGCGTGAGGGTGCACGCGCCGAGGCACGGGTTTCGAATTCACAAGGGAGGTGACGCGGTGAAGCTGTAGAATGGTCAAGGATGTCTGAACATGATTCATGGACGTAGGTGCACGCCATCGTGATAAGACACGCCTCTCTGAGCATTTCCGCGGTGCAATGCTGGGGGCAAGTGATTTTGGCGACAGTCGACTGTAACTAAGCAACGGGCTCTGCCAAGTTCCGGGCACAAACACGATGTCAGCGTGATACTTCGGCACAAGCCAACAAGGTAGGTCAACTCTGGCCTGCCATCAACTACGAGGATTGATTTGATGGCTTTGGAGCCAAGCATGCCAAGCAGTCGTCGAATATAGCGTGCTGGCTGCTGTTGATGCATGCCGTCATGGTTGGCCCGTAGCTGATCTCGATCTAACAGCTCGGCCACTGCCCCAGTTGGTAGTAAATGCACCTCTTGTATCCGTACACAGCAGCCCGAGCTAATTGACGCCAGATACAAGTTTGTTGCTGTTACTGTGCATAGTAGCGTGAGTTCGATGAACTGGCAGTTCGGCGTTGCTGACAATCAGCTTCCGCTCCCCTGATAAGAAGGCGTCACCAGAGCATGTGGCCACTAAGCTCGATATGCTCAGGCACAACAAACAATCACAAGCTTCGAGACGTGCGTGGGCCCTTGGCGGAGATACGAGATGGGCCCGTGGTTGTTGCCGCGTTTGGTGTTGATACTGTACTGTACTGGTAAGGCAAGCCGGGCCTGGCGTCAAAGCCGCAGCCAGCAAGGCATTGCGTCATCCGGACGTCTCGCGCGAGGGCGCACGAGGAGTGGGTCTCTGCGACACGCGCCGCCGCTGCGGAGCCTCAAGCAGCAAGGGGAATCGGGGAACGACCAGGGTTGCCAGGGGGCGGCGATGACGATCCCCGTCGCCGGCCAGATTGTCGAGCGCGACGGAGCTGCAACGGTTCGGATTGCCAGCCGCAACGGAGGGCTGGAATGGGATGGGTGCGACATTCCAAGGCCGCGACGGTGGCCGGATTCGAACGCCCGTGTCGCCATGGTGCGTCATCTCGAAGCCCTGGTTGCTGACGTCACCTGATCACGGTAGCGCGCTCCTCTTCCGGCAACCCATGCCATGTCGCGGCACAGTGTGTGCAAAAAAGGCGTGGGGAACCAACGCTGCGTGTTGACTGCTTCGCGAGGAATTTGGCTCAGAGCCTGTTGGCGAACGACTCCCGTCCGATCCGGGACGAGGCTTCGCAGGCACCGACACCCACTCCGTGGCTCTGCTAGCGCACGGGGTCTGAGTATGAGTAGAGGCACCGTCTCGTGCTATCGTGTCTTGAGTCCTTTGGAGTTGCAGACGAAAGGAGACGGGCGTGCCATCTTAGTCAACCGGCCCCCGTCCGTGGAGCGTGATGGCACGCAAGCAGGGTTGCGCTGGAGAACGGGCCACTGGCGCCAGTCTAATGAGAGCTGCTCGCTGCCGTGCATGTCGCAATTTGTAAGACGGCCAGCCGGCCGACCAGTAGAAGACGGAGACGTCAACGCACAGGGGGGGACGGGATGGGGGATGGGGGGGAGGTTCTGCCACACCCAACGCGCTGTTGTCGCAGCCCGCCGTTGACCTTAGGACCGACCGGGCATGCGGGCCAAAGGTCTTGAGGGGACCGGCGAGGCTGCGAGTCGGCCGGTGAAGGCTCACCCGAATGCTGTGATCTTGTGTGCCACGAGGTGACGCATCGTGCGCTGGCGTTCGCTGTCTCGATTGAATTGATCCGTCAAGTCTGGGCTTCTCTGCCACCTCAGCAACCCGACAAAAGAGGTGGCCACCTGCTGAGCTTGTTATCTTTCGGCAACCTCGCCCACCTCGGGAGCAGCATAAGGGGGAGCCGGACCGTGGATGCGTGGTGAGCGGAGGGCATCACACCACGGCCGGCACGCACTGGGTCGAAGGGGATCCGCGCTTCTCAACCCGCCGCCAGGGGCCTCTGACTGGACGGATGGGGGACGGCTAGCGGAAAAGCTGGATGGATGGCCCGGCTTGCAGCCGCCGTCGTCCCACCCACGCGTGTTCCTCGCCGACGCAGGCCAGTGCATGCACAGTGCATGAGGTGGTGCTTCGTATTGGCGTCGGCAGAGGTCTTTGCGGGTGAGTCGCATGCGGAGGCCAGAAACACGGCGAGAGGGACCCAAAAGGGGGCATTTGCACGGTGCGAAGACGGGCAGTGTGTGGTGGTGGACGGACGGGCCCTCGAGACGTTTGTTCCGTTTCGGGAGCATTGGGAGTCAGCAAAAGGCACCTCTGGTTTTGCTTTGTGCCAGCAAATCAGCGCCGACATGTATCCGGTCTCAGTGCGGCAGCATCAGAATGCCTATCTGCCTGCTCGCGCGGCGCTCGTGTTTCTCTCGCTGGCAGGCTCTTCTTTCTCGAAGCCGAGATCCTCTTCCCTCTGCCAAGACTCGAGGGTCGTGGTCGTGGTCGTCTATTACAGCGTCCGCCCTCTCTCTCTCTCGTCGTGCTCGTGCAATCCTCCCTCCTGCACCGCATCGCGTCTGCTCGACCGTCCGTTGCGAATACTTGCTCGTACGCACCTGTCGCCCGCCGCTTCAACTGTCCCCGTCCCGCGGTCTCGTGAGTGGCGATCTCGACGGTTCCTCGTTCATCGACGATTGCCAGCGTTCCCGCACAGTGCGAGCTGTTGCGTTTGTCAGCCACCTGCCAGCGTTCTCTCTCCCCCCTCCCCACCTGGCTCGGCCACTGGCCAGCAGGGACTGGGGCTAGCATCCAGTGCCTCCACCAGCCCAGGCGAGCCTGAAGAGCCTTCAATCCCAGCCCGGGAACGCAGCGGCCCCCCCCC
>JALHBU010000237.1:0-33264 GCA_024340005.1 Tolypocladium tropicale | reverse complement strand
GGGGGGGGGGCTACCTCGTGAAGTCGTATTGCTCGACGAATCTGAGTCTTCACGTGCGCAGGGCGATTCTGAGGCTCAAGTACCAGAAAAGCCTGCCCATTCTGTGATGCGACTGGTCGAGGCTCGACATTGCCGGTGGCAAGCGCGAAAGGAACGTATTGGGTAACTGAGCGAGGTCGAGGTCTGAGGTTGAGGGAGAGAGGTGAGGTGAGGCTCCCCTCGTGCTTCACGTGACCCTTCGTCGACCGCACCTCATGCGTTCGTAGGGACGGCGGCCGCTCGAGATGGTTGATGCGCGAAAAGTGTAGAACCATCGATGACTCGGGATCGACTTTGCTCGTACTGGGGCTTCGAACCTTTCCGCTACGGTGACCAGTCCTTTTCACCCCGAGATTCCGGCAGCGAAGCAGCGTAGACGGCATCTCCAGCAAGCCGCGCCTATTTTCGCAAACTCCACCATACATCAAACGCTCTCCGCCTTGGTAGCCGGTGCACAGAATTTCACCACCGAAAACGGCATCTCACCCGTCACGCATAAGCGGTCGTCTTCTGAAAAAAGAAAAGACCCCCGTCCATTCCAGCCACTTTCCAAGTGTCGGCCCGTTGGCTATTCCCGCAAGGCTTGAGCTCGACCGAGCCTCCATCAAATTGGGAGCGGGATCTTGATCGATCAACAATTGAGCCGCCAAGGCCCAAGAGGAACTCGGCCACTGAAGCGTTCGACGGTGCCACCGTCCCGTGTGCACGGGCGCATTAGATATGGATCCGGAACCGGTTCCTTTGCAGCCGTCCGGCGCGTCAGAAAGCACCGAGGGGCAGCAACAGAATCAGAAGCAGCCCCCCGAGGCCGCGGAGGCGTATGAGGACACCCATGTTCACGCCGTCTACGAGGCCATCGCGCCGCACTTCTCGGCGACGCGCCACAAGCCCTGGCCCTTCGTGGAGAGCTTCCTCCTCTCGCAGCGCCCGGGCAGCATCGGCCTCGACATCGGCTGCGGCAACGGCAAGTACCTGCCCGTCAACCCGCACGTCCACCTGCTCGGCTCCGACCGCAGCGCCTCCCTCGTCCAGCTCGCCCGCACCGAGCGCGCCGGCGAGGTCATCGTCGCCGACGGCCTCGCCCTGCCGTACCGCCCGGCGGCCGTCGACTTCGCCATCTGCATCGCCGTCGTCCACCACCTCTCGACGCCCTCGCGCCGCCAGGACGCCCTCGCCGCCATCCTGCGCTGCCTCCGCCCCGGCCCAGACGCCCGCGCGCTCGTCTACGTGTGGGCCCTCGAGCAGGGCGCCAGCCGTCGGGGCTGGGACGAGGGCTCCGAGCAGGACACGCTGGTGCCGTGGGTTATGCGCTCCAAGGGCGCCAAGGAGGCAACGTACCAGCGCTATTATCACCTGTATCGGAAAGGGGAGCTCGAGGAGGACGTGCGGGCGGCCGGCGGCACCGTCGTGGAGAGCGGCTACGAAAAAGACAATTGGTGGGTGATATGTAGCAGGTAGACCTGGCTGGCTGAGAAGACGGAGTGATGAAGAAGAATAATGATGCACGCATTGAATGAATGGCAAGACAACTTGGCTCTTAGCAGCTCGACTTCGAACCGTGGGACGTCATCATTTCCGTGTCGTGTCACATTTATCGCTCCGCAACTGGGCTGTACTCGTAATGTCCCGTAGCAAGCAAGACCATCGCTTTCTCTCGTCGCATACGCGACATACTCGTACGAAGCCAGCAAGCTCTGACACGCCACTAATCCTCCTGTCCACCTCCGTAGGAGGATAGGAGGATAACACCTACGTACCATAAGCGGCCATCACGGCGGCAGTCGACCATGCCTCCGTGCCTCGACAGCTCAAATGCCCGTCACTTGCCGGCACCCTCCTCGTGCCTGTCGCAATCTCAGTAACGTGGAGCCCCCACCTCATGCGCCCCATCCGTACGCCCTCTATTTTATGCAGCACAATCCGCAAAATGTGAGAACCCCCCTTCTTCGAATCACAAACCCTTCTCAGCGCCGTTCCTCTGGATTTTCCCATTGCCCTCATGCCCGAGCCCGCTTTGCCCTATTCGCCTGCCCAATGTACCGTAGCCAAACAGGATGTGAAAAACGATTGCTCGCTCGCGATGAAGGATCTTTGCCTGTGTATATCGAATCCTGAATACCCAAAAAAGAAAACCAAAAAAACATTTCTCGCTGCGTGCTTCCAAAATGCTCCCATAAGCCCGAATGCTGCCTATTTTGGATGTCCATTATTTTCAGAAATCAATGCTTTCTTTGCCACCTAGGGCAATTTCTGTCGGTTATATAATGCAAGGAGCATCATCCGAGCCGTCTCCTGTGGCTGTTTTCGCGCTGCATCATTTCTGGACTCGCCCGTCGCTTCGGCCTTGTAGATTCCGGCATTTGGTAACTTTGCGAAGCCGGCATCATCGCTCCATGGTTCGTGATCGGACCTAGAGGCGCTGCGTGTTGTCTCTCGACGGGTGTGCCGTAAGGGCTGACCCCGGTTGTCAGCTCCGCCAGACTGGGGAGTGGCCCGGAGTTGTGAGGCTGCCCTGGAGTCTGTATCGGTGCAAGCCCTGGGCCTGCAGCGTGGTAGACTTCGCCATGTCCTGGAGTTCTCGAAGCCGGAAGCCCAGCCGGAAGGCCCGGTGAAGGCCCAGGTTGAGGCCCTGGAGGTCCTGGCGCTGGTGTCTGGGCTGGCGTGAGTTCTCCTCGAGCTGCTTGGCCAACGGGCATGGCCGACAACGGCACGTTTCGTGAGTACATGGGCCGAGGTGAGGGCGGCGTCATGTGATGGACGAGATGTTCCTGCGGCTGAAAATGAGAGTTGGGCCGCGGAGGTATGGCCCGCTGCCCGCTTTCGACGTTGACTGCGGCGAGAGAAAATGGAACCACCCCAGCCCGTCGAGCCATGTCTGCCTCTCCGAGCTGCCAGTGCATCGCCTCAGCAGCCCGCCAGGGAACGGCCAGCTCTTCCGCTACTTTTGCCCACATCTCGGCCTTGAATCTAAAAGTCTCTCGTCAGCCTTCTCGTTGCTACAAGAACCAGACGGAAGCGGTCGCCTTGACGACCAGCAGACAGCACATACCTCTCGTATAACCTGGCGAGCTTGTTTTTGCGTTCTTCGTCCCACTCACTCCTTCGCTCCAAATAATTCTGGTAGTGGAGGCGGCAGCTGATGGCGCTTCGACCCGGCAAACGTTTGGAAACATCCTCCCACTTCATGCCACTGCCCCTGAGCTCTATGATGAGAGAGTCCTCCTCCGGAGACCACTTGCTCTGCTTCTTCACCGGTTGATCCGGCACTTGAGGGGGCATCATGCGGCGCGCACTGGGCATTGGGCCAGACGCTACAGGCGGGACGACCTGTGCGGGCAGCTGCCCGTGGACCGTAGGCGGCGCAGTCGGTTGTGGCACAGAAGCGGGTAGAGATGGTTGGGTATGCACGGAGGACTCATTTGAGTCGGAGGCCCTGAGTAAAGAAACGATATCCACGTTGATGGTCTGCCTACCTCCACCCTTGGCGCCACACCTGTTGACCGGGAGGTGAGAGCCGCGTAGCAGACCAACGTCGGCGTTGGTGACGACGTTGAAGGAGGGCTCTGCCCGGTGGAGGCAGAGCAGAGCTTGGCTCTTGAGTTGGGCCAGCTCCGCGACTGGCTGCAAGGCTCGGCCTTGGCAGCGCGGTGACTGGAGATGCGCGGCGTTGCCCAAACGATGCGGTGTAGCAAGACACAGGGAATACCGGCCTCAGTGCAGCAGCGCTAGGGGGCGCAGCGCCACAGCAGAACGGCTGGGTGGTGGAAGCGTCGTCGAGGCAGAAATCCCAGTTTCGCGAGAGCCACGTAGACGAGTCGTGGGAGTCGATTCCGGGGAGGCGGCTGAGCAATAGTTTCGATATCGAAGGTGGTTGTTGGCCAGGGGGTATTGGCCGGCGAGAAGAACCAAGGAGAATAGGGAAGCGGAAGAAGGAGAAGAGAAAGAAGAAGAAGAAAGAGCAGAAGTGGAAGCGAGACGTCTGGGGGTTGTAAAGGCCACGACGGCTCCTGAAGTCGCGTTTAAGAAGGCAAACACCATTATGATTGGCGCTGCCGGGGGTTGTCATCCACCAATGGGCGGAGATGAGGCCAAGCGAACAGCGGCAACGAGGGCCACCACGTACATACGTCGAAGAACCAGGCCGGGTTCCTGCTACCAGATAGATCAGGCGGCAGCAAGAATAGGGCGGGAGTGGTTTGGAAGAGTCACAACCCTGGCAGAGGAGGAGAAAACGTCAGGAAAAGATATATGGGGCAGCGAGGCGTGCAGGGATTGTCCACGGCGCAGGGACGAGGCGGCCCTAAGGCCGGAAGCTTGCTGGTACGTACTCGGAATCTGCGGGCGAGGGCCGGGAGAAGGTCAAGGCAGGGGGGGGGTCAGGGAAAAAAGAAAACAAGATGGCCCGGCAAACTGGGTCTTGATGGGCTCGGCTGGCGTCGACCAGCCAGGCATCCCGGGCTGTGGAGGGGGGAAGAAGGAGAGGAAAGGAACCGTGGGGACGAGGCATGAGCGTGCATGATGGGCCACGGCGCCGCGCTGGCACCCGAGCGAGCGAGATGAATTTAGCCCCTGGGTCGTATAGGGCTATCCAGGCCACCCGCCTCATGCATGATGAACGTCAATCCAGAGATTGGAGAGACCTGCATGGGGGAGCGCTGAGGCAGCTTGGGCTCCGGAGGGTGGGGCGTGGACGGAGCAGGGGGTGCGAGAGTGAGCTGGGCTCCGGAGCGCGCTGGAGAGCTCGGGTTTGCCGGCGCGCGTCGACTCAGGCCGGCCCGTGGAGCGTGTAGATGATGCTGATGCGATGCCCATGATGATGGTGGTGGTGGTGGTGGTCGTCGTCGTCGGGAGCGGCAGCGGCAGCGGCACACGCTCTGCTCGACTGGCCGCGAGCACGGAGAGAGGATGAGAGGCCCGAGACGCTCGACCTCGTCGGCTCGGGTGGGCGGAGGGGGCCGACGAGGCGGGCTGCGGTGCCTTGCGTTTGCGCTGCGTTTGCGAGGCGGGCCGCCCTTTGATGACGATGAGTACGGTGCTTCATGCGAGAGAGAGGGCTGAGGGTGGAACGGGCGGCGAAGTTGGGCACGGCGAGCGTGCTGGGCCCCGGGCCTGGTATTTCCGCTGCTCCCCGGCGCCCAAGCACGCCCCTCCCCTGCGACTTCCGGTGTCGTCGACGTCGAGCACCACCAAGACAGCGTCCAGCGCAAAGGAAAGGCTCAGTCCACGCAGAACTCGGTCGATGCCCATGCGCTCGCCCACCCCCCCATCTCACCATCGGGCTTGCCGCGTATAATTTCTTCTTCGATCCTGCTGGCGACCGAGGTGGCCTTGCAGCTCATCGCGCTGATATCCGCATGCCGCGCAGCCGCCACGACAGGAGGCTGCGCACGGGGCATGGGCAATGTGAGAAGACCATGTGCAGGACCTGCAAAACCTGCAAAGCTCCAGCACATACGCAGTACGGATACACGTCCTCGTTCCAGCTTGAAAGACGAGCGCGGCGAGCGGTTCGATATCCCAGGGTATGGGCCCGTCTAAGCTTTCCAACACCGCGCCGAGAGGTCACTTCCAACAATCGCTGGACGCAACTGCCGCTAGGTGCTTCCAGTAGGTACCTGCAACACCAGCAATTCAGGCCTCGACGACCCCTCTTCGTCTCCCCGTCCCCCTCACTCACTCTCGTGCTGCCGCATCATCTTCAGCCCGGCATGTTCCCCTTCTTGGCTCGCCTCCTCGTCATTTAAACACTCCTCTTCTGCGCCGCGCTCGATCTTCGCATGCCGGACCCGGTTCCAGCTTTCCCACGCCTGGGCTGCCGCGGGCCTAAACACCCCGCCAGGTCGGCGGCTGGCCAGCGCATGGCCACGAAGTCATGCATGCTGGTGGTGTGCCCAGATGCCGTACGTGTGCCGTACCGCCTTCTACGCTCATCGTCATCGCACCCCATCCCAGTGGGCTCGGGGAGGGGGGAGGGAGGGGGGCGTGCGAGCTGTGGTCTGTTTTGTCTTCTGCGTCGCATGCAGTTCCTTACAATGGAAGAGGGCGCCTTGACGTGCCCCGAAGGGTGCCTATAATAGACCCAACTATGGGCCAGCGGCGCGACATTGAGGCCTTGCCTCGGTGCTCAGAGCCACAGAGGGTCCCGCACAGGGGAACACCCTACGCATGGCGTCCTACAAGGGTGTCGAGTTTCGAACTGGCCTCGCATTGCATTGCCACAAGCCCGGGTACGAGTCCGGTCTGATTGCCCATTCACGTCGCCGGTCATGGCTTTCCTATTCACCGCCATGTTGCCCTTGCAACAGAGGACCGGATCGCTGTGCTCTCGCGACTGGCGATCCAGCACCCAAATCCCATCCAAAGTTCCCGTTCCTGCTGGCGAAGGAAAGGCGTCCAATGTCCTGGCCGTGTTTCGGGGGTGGGGTCCAAGGATCCGAGGAACTGCAGCAAGCCCCGATGCGATGCGATGCGACACGATGCGATCCACGGAAGGTTTGAGACAACCAGAAAACTTACGGCAGCCGCCACTGTCGGTGGTTGGGCCGCATTCTGGGCCGCTCAAGATCTGGCTCGCCCATCTACGATTCCTACCGAAGCTGAGGGATCAGTCAAGCGAGAAGCAGCATCGCTGGCGGTCTTTGTCCATGACGGCCCCCTCTGTAAGTCAAGTCGTGCACGGCACAGCAACAGGTCGGCACTGTGTTTGCCGCTGGTCCGTCGCATGAAAGATGTCACGTCGTTCGAACGCCAAATCACGCTGCGCGGTCGCCGGATGTCGGAGAGACGCAAGCCGGCAATGGAGGCACGAGGACGAGGCAGGGAAGTGCTCGCACTCCGAACGGCCAACTGCCAGGATAACTACTCGTATGCTCTCGTTGTTGATCAGACGGAATTGGGTTGTAGCCGACGTCAGCGTCCGTGCACGATGAGGCTTCCCCGGCGGTATAGCTCGACCAACTGTTTGCCGGGCAAATCCACGACCGCCTCGAATGTCCACCGGCGCAGAATAACGGTCTCCTGGCGGCCCGCCGTGGCCTGGGCTCCCGGGAATGGGACCCCCCTCGGCGGCGACCCGACGACGACAAGTGGCGGTCAACTCGGGCCTGTCGCTGCAAGAGGTCAAGGCCCGCGGCCAACAGCGGAGGATGCGCGGGTTGTGCTCCGTACATGGGGCATGATGCGGTGGTGTGGCCACGTCAGAACAAGGGCATGCCAAACGGTTCATCGTCAAGCTGCGAACCACGAACGCCTGTTCATCACCGCCATGCCTGCCCCAAGCCACCACTGCATGCACCAAACCTGCTGGCCACGCGCTTACCAACACCGCAACCGCCAATCCGACCGGCGCTCCCCGTCTGCAGCCGTCGGCGCCCTACCAACACGGCAGCGGCCAACGTCACCATGCCCGAGCGTGGTGCGTGGTGCGTGGTGCGTGGTGCGTGGTGAATCCTCCCACGACATCACCGCCCTCAGAAGCCGCCGACGTTTGCTACGATGCGCCGTGGATACCATGGAGACTTCCGCTCCATCGCCCCTGGCTCCAACGCCACACGGTCCACCACATCGCTCCTACAGTAAGGTAGCTTCCATGCGAAGGCAGTGACCGCCACAGCCGGGCAGTGGACGACGGCACCGCCATTTCTGAAGCCAAGCCAAGCAACGCCATCGTGCTCACACGTGTAGGTTGCGAATGAGGCGAAGCTGGCTGCCATATATAGCAGTCGGTAATTGCTACCTGCAGCGGCCTGTCGACGCGGCAGTGTCCATGCCCCAGGGACGTGACGCCCAGGGCTCTAGTGCGCCCTGTGGCGCGTCATGCCCTGCGCGGCTCCCTGTGCAAGGTGTTGATGCCCAAGAGAAGCACCAAGCTCGAAACCCCTTTCTCGCTTGCTTCTTCCTCAGCTGTCTTCAGAGGCATCTAACCAACTGCATTTGCTTCGACCTTTGGAGACAATGCCGTCGACTTTGATAGACAACCCAGCGTCCAGGTACGTCGGGTTTCCACAGAGGTCAAGTCTTGGAAGAGCCATGGCCTTGCGAGCATACCCGGACAAAGTCAAGTGAGTCGAGGCATATGTATGCAGAGCTGGCTCGGCCGCCGTCCGTGGCCTATGGCTGAGCGAGGCTTGCCCTCCATGTCCTGGCTGGATGGTGTGTGGCCGTTGGGGGCGCAAATCGGCGCTACGATTTTGTGCCATTGGGCTCGCATCATAATACGTGGCTGCCAGCCTCGGACGGAGAGGAGATTTGTTGGCACCGCGAGATTGCTTCACGGAGATGGGATGCCTTTGCTGGCCATGCATCCCTCCCCGCCATTTCCACTTCAGCCTGACGCATCCGCCGGCTGTGCCTCAGCACCTGCGTCTCGCAGCCGACGTCATGAACCGGTCAACACGCAGGTGAGATGCAGCTCGTGTCTGTCGTTGCGTATCGCGTTGGCGGAATCGGTGAACAAAGGCTGGAGGGAGGGGGGACGCATCGGTGCTATGGACACCCCACATCCCTTGATCGCCGGCCACCGCCATCCATGAGAAGTGAGCAGCGGACCTTTTCGCAGGTGCACGGAGAAGCAGGGTACCGGGACCGAGGAAACGGCACAGCGCCAACTCAAACGGCGGGAAGATGACGGCTGCATCGACTGCTTGACGACTGCTGCGGCTGTCTACGCCCGCACCGCGGGCTTTGACGTGGCGGTGAGTGCCCCTTTGGGCGCTTTGAGATGAGGCATCAAACGGGACTAGGTGCTGCTCCCGAGGCTGTCACGAAAGAACTGACTTGACTTGGGCTCGCGATGTTTGCTTCTTGTGGCGCCGCCTAGATCGTCTCACCGGCAAGGAGGACAAAGTCCCCCGCCGCTGGCTTCCTGGCTCCAGACAGCGTCAGCCCAAAGCAATTATGGCTCTTTGCCTGGGGTGCGGAGATGAAGACAAGTCGGCGCAATCGCGCAGCTATGGCACAACCTGGGCCGCTCGCAGAAAAGAAATGAAAGTGTTCGAGCCGGGGGGCCGCATTGTTGATGGCGCACACGACGTCTGTGACTTGTCACGATTCTGCAGGGCGTTTCATCCCTTGGTTTGCGCCGACAGCCAGTCTGGGGCCAACTCATCTGCCGTCCCCGTCTCGCGCAAGGTTGGTCTTTGCGTCAAGAAGCGCGAGCGGGAATCGTCCCGGTCCCCTCCGCAGTTCTGTGGCTGTATCCGTACACGCGCCTCAGCTCGCGAATCTGGCGTCCCGTCGTATGGGCTCGCATAGCGTGACGCTCGGGCTTGGCGGGCGGAGCAGGCCAGACAACCAGGCAGTTGTTGGGGAGCAGCTCTATCATGACCAGCATCTTGCGCGAGGCTTCGGCCGGGCCTCGAGGCTGGGCCACATCCGGCGAACATTCTTGCCGCGTCTCCGGCTGCACCCGTACCGCTGGAGTTGAGACTGCAACCAAGCAACCGGGCCCGCGGGACACGAGGCGGACAAGTGGGTGCTGTAGGTGCCCGGGCCAACAGTTGCTGCGGTTTACGATACGCTCCTGTTCCGTCTTATACGAGCAGGGAGAAAGCGATTCACAACACGGCAGCGAGTGGGAGACCATGTGTTAAAGGGAACGGTTCAAAGCGCGAGACGCAAGGGAATGTGATGCTCCTGTTTTTTTTGTTCTGCAAACAATCCCGGCAGCCGCGTTACCTGCTTCGCGCTCGGCGCTGCAAAACGGACAACCGAGGAGTTGGTTTGTGAGCTGTTTTCTTCGGCCGTTGGCAGGTGGAGACGGCGCGGCATGGCATGAAGGGATTCATGCATGGCTTCGAGTGGAGCGATTTGAGATGCGGCTGGAGTGTGGCTGGTGAGGGGCATCCCTGAGAGCCTCACGGTATCCGATTCGCTGGTGCCTTGAACGTCCATCTGATGCAGAGCCTCCGGGCCGCGGTCCTGCTGCCTGCGACGACATCTCCCTTGGGTCTCGTCTCGCCATCTCGACATGCTGCCCAAGGCGAGTATTGTTGCGGTCTGCGAGGTCCCCGTCCCTCGTCAGCCTGGCCCTCGGACACGCGACGCTGTTCTCGTCGCTTCCATCAGGCCCAGCCAAAGCCCCACCTTATCTCTCTGACACTGTCGTGTTTTACACCAACCCCAACTGCAGCAGCTCTGCCACTCAATCCTCCCCCATCCACACCCCCCTCCTTGCGGAGCTTCGACCACACTTTAATCGGCCGGCCAAAGGACGCGACGACACCATGGCCGACGTTCCTTTGCAGGTCATCTCAGAGAACGCGGCCTCTGAGCGCCGCATCACCCCCTCGTGGACCATCAGCCAGCTCAAGGCAAAGCTCGAGACGGTGACAGGCATCCCCCCATCGTCGCAGAGACTGAGTCTCCAGACGTCGGCGGGGGCGGAGCGTATCCCCATTGACGGGGCAGATGAGGACAGCATCCGCCTGACCAGCTTTCCCCTGGTTCCATACGCAGAGCTGCATGTAAGTTGGACTTGCCGCTGGTCTTTCATTTGTTCGCTTTCCCGGGACAGGTGCTAGGCCAAGCATCAGGGGGGGGCGGCCCGCTGGGTGTCCCTCATCGGCTCGAGTGTGACAAGAATGTCTCAGCACCTTCTGGGTGCATGATTTTGATGCTGCCATGCACCGGTGCCAGGGCCCCAATTGACGATGGGGTAATGGGGTCCGCCTCAGTTGGCGTTCTTGGCAGCGTCTAATCGCCCGAGTCGCAGCGTTTCAACTGGTCTGTTGGAAGGAAATCGCATAGAGCAAGGCTGACATTGACAGGTGGGAGATGCCCGGCCGCGGGGGGCTCGGCCCAACTACACCGACACGTCGGGCGTGGACAAGTACGTGATGCCCGAGGAGGAGTACGAGAAGAAGACGGACTCGGTCCTGGCCTGGAAGAAGACGCAGAAGCTGGGTCGTTTCGACCCGAACGCGCCCGACCACGAGCAGGCCAAGCTGGAGGCTCTGGAGCAGGAGGTGCGCCAGCGAGGCATCAAGGTCGGGGAGCGGTGTCGCGTAGGCGGCGAGGACACGCGGCGAGGCGTTGTCCGATACGTGGGCGAGGTGCATGAGATTCCCGGCGGCAAGGGTGCGTGGGTTGGGGTCCAGCTGGACGAGCCGGTCGGGAAGAACGACGGGAGCATCGCCGGGGTGCGGTATTGGGGGGAAGAATCGACTCTGAAGCACGGAGTCTTCGTCAGGCCAGAGCGCGTCGAGGTGGGAGACTACCCACCCATGGACGACCTGGAGGACATGGAGGAGATTTAGACGAGCTGGAAGGGCCGTTGACGAAGGGGCCTTGATCTGGGAGTGCGGTGCGGCCCTTTGACATGTCATTATCTAGATCTGACTTGCATCTCGAAATCACCCCAGCACACTCGGCCTCGACGGTTTGTGTGTTCCAAATGTCTCGCAGCGCAGTATCCGGTTCGCGCGTGCCTCCCACATGGCGGGAACCTCCCAGCATAGCAACAGAGAGCAAGAAGCGCTGACTTAACAAGCATGTTTGCGACCCTGCCGCCGGCTGCCGAGAAACTACAGTCAAGGTTCGGTGCCACTCCGTCAAGGTCTGGGGGCGCAATCCGATGTGCACAGATCCGTGTTTGATTGCTCCCGCCGCGAGTTAGCACATCGCTCAGGCTATTGAGCGTTCCCGCGGCGCAATCAGGCTGCTGCTACGTTGGGGAAACGGACAAGCACGTAGACTCTTTGGTCGGGTCTTGGTTTGGAATCAAAGTTTGGCGTCACGGACGTAGTCGCCTGGCAGAACGCGGGAAGCGGGACCATATCCGAGGGTTTTACCCCCAAGTTCGAGCACGAGCACCCTCCCAGCCTGGCTCTCTGTCTTCGCGTGGGAAGCGCACGTGTATCACAATGGCCCAGCGTGCGGACGGCAGAAGGATGAAAGGGGGAAGGGGGTGTTGGATCTGCGGCGCCGGCCAGGCGACTCGCTGTTTCGAATGCGCTGCGAAGCGTCGTCAGGACCATGCACGCGTGGATTGGACGAGACGGCGACAACGGCGCGTGGGTTGGGGAGCACGCGTACAACCACGAGCACATACTCGTACTTGCTCGCACCCGGAGCGGACGGCTGTGCGAGTGCTCGTAAGAAGGCGGTGCAAAGATCGTGTGCGAGTCGTCTGCATCCGTACCCATCATGACGTCCATGCCCGGTGTCCCGTCCCGTCCCATCCGGGGAATAGGCACGAGCCGGCGGCGTTGGAAGCATCCCGCACGCCATCGCCGACGCCCAGCTGGGCAGCCGTTGCGGCGAGCGCCCGCGTCACGGCAGGCTCAAGCACGTGAGATGCGGCAATGCCTGGCCGTTGGAGCTTCTGGTGGCGTCGTGGTTGCTTGGTGCTGTTGCACGAGCACCGCGTACTGGATGCCACGCGGTGCTGCTGTCGACGTCGGTTCCGGGAGCGCCGTGCTCCGTGGGCACGGGGCCATGGGATTGGAGGCGCTGAGCCGCGCCACCGCCGCTACCGGCACGGCGGCATCCATTGATTCCATGGCGGGCTTGGCAGACGGGCAGCCTTCTCCAGCGGTCGTCGGCCGTCCCCAGCGCAGCCCTTTCGCTCCCACCCGCCTCCATCAGCATCACAATTCCGCATCTGCGTCTCCATCTCCTTCTCCATCACCATCTCCATCTCCATCCGCGCCTCCATCGCATCCGCACCGCACCGCATCTCGCCTCCGCTACCTACAACCTGTGCCGCCGCCCTGCCCTTGGCGCCTCCCGTCGTCGCACAGTACAGGCTGCCGCAGCCGCGATCCCGCCCGCAAGTGTCCAATGTCGCCTCCCCGGCAGTAAAAGCCCGAGACCGTGGCCGCTCGCGGCTCTCGCCCGCGTCGACCGACCACCGCTTCCTCAGCCTCGCTCGCCCGCTGTTCTGCTGAGCACCTGGCGACTCCTCGACCTACGCTCCGGCCGAATACCCTCCCCGCCGGACTCCCCGCCATGGCGGTGCCGGCCATCTCCTGCTTTGGCAGGCTGTCCTCGCTCCTCTTCGCCCTCCTCTGCGCCCTCGCCGCCCTCGCCGCCGCTGATGATAGCAGCGGCGCGACGACTTCGGCTGAGCAGGATGTCCCGCAGTGGGCATCCAACAGCGCCTTGCAGCTCACGCTGTCATCGCAGCCCAGCCTTCAGTTCACTACCATTCCTCTTACTGGGAGCGTTGGCCTCAACGGCTCCGACAGCACCCGCGGGGTGAGTGATGCGTCGCGTGATGCTGAGCGCAGTGGCTAACATCTCTGCAAGATTATCAAGATAGTCGGCAACCTGAGGGCCGCCAACATGTCCAACTATAACCAAATCACGAGCAATGAGGATGTCGCCTACCTGTCTTGCGACGCGCCTAGCGACGATAGCTTCCTTAGTCCAAACAAGATGCTCAACGATCTCATGACGCAAAAGCCCCTGGCCATCGTCTTGTACTCCACGACCAGGAAATGGTGCTCCATCGCTGATGACGACCCGCTCCCCTACAATACTATCCTCAGCATGGCCGACCCTGTTGAGGCAACCAACGTCCTCAGCCACCTGAACAGCACCAAGCCTGGCCTCGACCTAAAGGTCACCATTTCCGGAAACACCACCACCGATGGCAGCGACAGCAACAGCAACAATAGCAGTGGTGGTAATAACTCCGCCGTCGCCATGAGCATCCTATACAGTATCACAGGCCTCATCACCGTGCTCTTCCTCATCATCATCGCCACGGGTGCCATTCGTGCCCACCGCCACCCTGAGCGGTATGGGCCCCGCAGCGCCTTCGGGGGTAGGCCTCGACAGAGCCGGGCAAAGGGCATCGCTCGAGCTGTCCTTGACACCATCCCCATTGTCAAGTTCGGTAACCAAGAACCCCCGAAACCGGATCCCGAACAGGAGCTCGACGCCGCCACCACGGACGGACATGATGTTCCGACGGAAATGACTGCCCCGGATCTGACCGAACACGGGCGGCCCGACGCCGCGGGCACATCACGGCGAGCAAGCCTTGACACTTCAGCGTCGGCAAGCCACTCTCATGCCGCCACGGAGCACGAGCATGGCAGTGAGAGCAATTTGGGATGTCCCATCTGTACCGAAGATTTCACGGTCGGCGAGGACGTCAGAGTCCTACCCTGTAATCACCGTTTCCACCCCAATTGCGTTGACCCTTGGCTCGTCAATGTTTCTGGGACATGCCCTTTATGGTGAGTCAAGCTAGCACCCCGCTTCCATCCACGCCGAGTTACCCTACCATTTGCTAACTTGGCCAAAATAGTCGACTGGATCTCAGGCAAGGTCAAGGCAATGCAAGCAGCGGCTCGGCTGCTGCAGACAACGAGTCTATCGCCCCTCCACTTGTTGTGGAAGAAGAGGGACAGCACCACCCCGGCTCCCATGGCCACCGGCTCTCCCGCCTCTTCGACATTAACAGACTACGGCAGGCTTCCGTGGAGGAGCGAATGGAGGCTCTCAGGCAGATCCGGGCGCAATCGGACGAGCACGATGCGCCTCAGGGGGAGCCTGAGGGAGAAGAAGGGGAGAGGTCGCGCCGAGCTCGTCTGACGCACAAGCTCAGGGACAAGTTCCGCATCCGCACAAGGGCCCAATCCGCCGAACGTCGAGAGCAATAACGTCGGCGGTAAACCGGCATGGAGGTTTACGTCATTGCTCACGCCCATAGGGCCACCGTGAGGTGATTTTGCATGACGTCCCCTAGGACGTGCTGGCACGGTCCCGTCCTCCCCCACTGTGGTTGGGTCTCACGACCCGGTTTGATATTTCCTCGGCGTTTTGGGGATGCTGTAGGGCGGTCATGGCTGGAGGTCTGGAGCATACGGCCGGGCATGTGACGGTGTTTTATGGCGTTAAGGAGGTAGAGTGATTCAATGACACATTGGGCCAAGCTGACAATCCCATTGAAGCTCCCTTGTTAAATCATGGCTCGCTCGTGTGACGTGACAAAACGGCGCTTTCAGCCACTCTTTCGACGCGATGCCCTGTATTGGTTTCTTGGCAAGCAATGGTGCTGTCGTGTAGAATGATGCATTGGCTGGGAGACGGCCAGCGGACATAGGTAGCATGGCTACGCGCTGTTCCGTCTCGGGACTTCCCCTTCTCGCCCCCTTCTCGCCAGCGGCGGCGCAGACGCCTGCTCGCTTCTCTCAGGGCTCCAGTTCCACACTCCAGGAGACGAGTGAGCCAGGTGAGCTTGCCAAGCATCTCGGGGTCGGGGAGTATCATCGCATCAGCCAGGTCCCACGCAGCACAGATGCAACCCGCGCTCGATCTGCAACGAGGATGCTCCACGCTATTGTTGCTACGCAGGCGGCACATCCGTATGGACATGGAGTGCACGGGAAGCCAAGCCAAGGGTCAGGCGCGTCGGAAACCGCCCGCTCTACCGTGTCTCACCCTCTTTCGTGTATCGACTTGAGCATTCGCATGGGAAATACCTGGGTAGTCACATATGGGTGGCATCGTTAAGTCTTCAGGGCGGGGTTAGTAAGGTAGTAGGCTGACCGAGACGTATGACGGTAGCACGATGGGACACTGATGGAGCTCTCGACGCACGGCATACACGCAGCAGGCACAAACAACACTAATAGCTGGGCGCAGTCGCGTAATACGAAGATGGATACACATGCTTCACACGTGGGACGCAATAAATCTGCATGAACTTTGTATGTCATTCGCGTGTCGTGGCTCATAGTCTATGTCCAATCCCGCGTGTCCCTGATCCTGTCCAGTCGCAAAAAAAGAGAAAATTCAGGGAGCTTCTCAATGAAAAGTCCTCAGAGCCGTCCTTCGCCTTTTACCTGCCTCCGCAAGTCACGGGTATATAGCGAGTGTTCTGTGAAAGGGGGAACAGGTGCGAAACAAGAATGTACATGAAGAGAGGTCAAAATTGTGTTTCCCCCATCGAGCTGTGGAGCCAAGATCAGGTCGAAATGGAGCCCCACATCCAAAAAAGAAATGGGGAACGCGAGCCAAATATACATCCTATCTGGCCGTGAATCCTGAGCATCCCTCGATCTGTCCCCGCTCGACAAGGGGAAATGAAGGGAACAAGCCATGGCATGCATGCCCTGGCAAACCCACGAATAACCATGCAGGTCGGATGCGAGCTGGCATCTTACAGCGACGCGTACAGCTGGCCGATGTCGCTGAGGCTGTCTCCGCCCATCAGCTTGCCATCGGCGACCATGAAGTACGAGTAGCCGTGAAGGTAGTCGAGGCTGTCGAGCTTGGGGATGACATTGCGCATGAAGTCGGGGGCCTGAGACTGGTCTCCAATGGGGGCGAACTCGGTCAGCCAGATAGGCTTGCCGTTGCACGCCGTGTGGGCCGCCTCAAGGTGATCAAAGAGAGTGTCGGCGTACTGCGCCTCCGAGTACCAGTGGACGTTGCAGAAGTCAACCTGGCACTGGCCGTTGCAGGCACTCATGAAGCTGCTGAGCCACTGGACGCCTTCGCCAGCATTGCCGCTGTTGGTGATGGAGGGCGAGCCGATCAGAGCCTTGCCGGCATACTTGTTGAGGTACTGCTGGTGAGCGGTGGCGGCCTGCTGGGGAGTCAAGTTGGACTGGCCGGCGTTGTCAGGCTCGTTGAAGCTGAAGATGGCCTTGGCGCCGCCCGCGAGGGCCGTGGTCACGTCCTGGTCCCAGTTGTTGGTGAACTGAGCGGTGGGGCCCCACAGCATGGGAATGTAGCTGGCACCGCCGCTGTAGCCCTGCGGGTTGGAACCCCAGTTGTAGGCCCAGCCGCACTTCTTGCACCCGGATCCGAAAGCGTCACCCAGAGTAGCATCGTTGTAGGCGATGCCTCGCTTGTTCGTGAAAACGCCGTTGGAAGTGGGCTGGGATGCCGCGGACGTGGACGAGGGCGTGGCCGTCGACGTAGGCGCGGGTGCCTGGCTGACGGGAGCCTGGCTCACGGGGGAGTTGCTGGCGACATGAACGGGAGCAGGCGCCTGGGGAGCGGGAACCTGGGGAGAAGGCGCCTGAGGAGCGGGCTGAACCGAGGTGACCAAGGTGGTCAACGAAGAAGTGGGAGCGGCAGCCGGCGGGGCCGCGGCGACGAACTCGGTGGGAGCAGCCTCAGACTCCTGGCCAGCAACGACCGTCTCCCAGACGGTGACCCAGTCGGTGACGACGTCGCGCTTCTGGAGTTCCCGGCGATGGAGGTGGCGGTGCGAGTTGAAGGCGAGAGCCTGCTCGGCAAGGGCGGCAAGGGCCGTGATGGCAACGACGTTCTTGGTGTACATTTTGGTTTGCTTTTTCTCGTAAAAGGCAGTTTGTGTTTTTTTATAAGTCCCGCGGAAGTACTGCAGTTGAAGGATTGTCTAGACTGGCGATTTTGGCGCGTTTTCGGCGTGAGAATGAATGAAAGTCAAGTTCGAAGAAAGTTCGAGTTGAGGGTCGGCACGGCCGAAAAGAGGGTGGGCAGTCTTTCAAAGACGCGGAAGAAGGAGTGCAAACAGCGTAGCTGTGCCGGGTCGAAACTGGCGACCTGGTGGAAAGGAAGGACAGCGGGAAGGGGTTGTGAGTAGGGAAGAAGGGGGAAGACGAGGGAGCGGGAGGCGGCGGCAAGCCCTAGATAAAGGGCTCGCGAGGTACGAGGTGAGCCGGTGAGCGAGCGAGAGGTGGTCACTGGCGGCTCCTCTCCCTCTGGATCTGCTGGGGCGCGCTATTCGGGACCGCCAGGGTTTAGGTCGGTACATCAGGTACCGCGCAGAGGCGTCTTTCCCCGCCGTGGGCAACATGCAAGGGTCAGCAGGTGGCCCGGTGGGCTCCATGGGCCCTGTGAGAGCCTGTCAGCACGTGTGCGAGAGGGGGAGGGAGGGACCTCGGATAAGGTACCGATCTGGCCTGATTCCTCCCGTGCCTACATGCTCGGGCAATTAAGTACATTTACTCGTACTCGTACTTCAGGGAGCAGCCGCTCTCCATCCCTGACCGCGAAGCCGCGGGCAAAGCTGGCTCCTGCCCGGTGCTGCAGAGGCCGCGTCTGCCCTCGTGGACGAGCGCGACGGCCGGCTGGACAGCCCGGATCGCTGGCAGGGAGCTAGAGCGCCGCTGAACCGTTGTGTTTCCGCGTCTTGTGTTTAGTTAGAGTCGCCGCTAGGCGGCCGCAGCGTCCAGCGGGTGGTGCCGACCAGTGAGGGTGGAGGCGCCCCTGGGCACCTCCAGCCACCAGCCCGAGAACAGCTCCGCCGCCCCTCACGTAGCGCCAGGGGCAAGCCGCGCCAGCGCTGGCCCGTGCTCCGCAGCGCCTGGATCGGGCCAAGCCAGCGCCGCCATTGGCCGGCCCGCCAGGCACAGGCCTGTGGTTGGCTGCGTGCGAGGGGCCTTGGTCGTTTGTCGAGACCTGCGCTGCAACTGGGGGGCCCAGAGGCGGGCCCTTGGCCGCTTCCACGGCTTCGCCAGGGCCCAATCGCCGCCCGAAGCCGCCATCCACGCTGGCTGGTGAAACCGCCGTAGAAGCGCCTCTTAAGCAGCTGGGCTTGCAAGTATTGCCTCGAGCACGGAGTACCTGCCCAAGGTTGGCAGCTCCTGTCATCTTTGGCAGGCCGGCCGTACCTTCGAGACAGTAGCGGCATACGGATGCTGGCCCGCTGACAGCTTTCGGCGTGGTGCAGGCTGGCGACGAGACCTCACCCGCCCGCCCTTCTGCGGCCAGGCATGGTCAACACGGCAAGGCTCTCACTGAACAGCTGTCGCCACCCTCAGCGCTGGCGAGTCGTGCACAGCACGATGCGGAGAACTTACCTAACCACGATTTCGTGGCCCGCCAGCTCCAGCGAGCGAGCCCAGCTCATCGTCGTCGGCTTCTCTTTTTTTTAGGGGGAGTGGAGAGGATCCCTGCTCTGGGCCTCCACAGTCCAGGGTTTTTTTTTTCTCGCGCCGACAAACGGGCAAACATGTGTTTCTACGAGCACAGTGCTCGGGATGAACGAAACGGACGGATGACCTTCAGCCAGAGTCTATTGATCGTTGCCCGGGTGCGCCATTGGACCGCAGGGTTGCGGTGGCAGCATCTCGAGGCACAAATCGTCTCAGGCATCGTTCGTCCAGTGTTGGCATCTTGTGCCGGTCCCCCATCGTCCCCCGTCGCCAAGGGACGAGAGTACCTGACGAAACTTATTGCCTATACGAGTACGGACGACTCCGCACGATGCGAGTTGCGGCAACATGCCAGCGTCTGCATGTTTCTCGTGACATGTCGACTCGGCGTTTCCTGCCGGCATTGTTGCTGCTTGCAAGCAGAGTTCACACGACACGTCAGCAGCGCCCGTCTGGCACGCAATAATAACACCGTGTGCTCTGGCCCTCGATGCCTGAACCGAGTCACCGTAAATAGTGCGGTTTCGTTCGCGCCCCCTGGGGCGTTGTCCAAGACTTGGCCCAACCTCGTGGCATTCTTTGAAAAAGCCATTCTTGTGACGGCAATCCCTACGGGTTTGTTCCGCCAGTCTGACGTCGTACGTTTGCATATGCAATGGACAGGGAGCGATATTCGGTAACGTTGGGCGCATGCTGTCTTTCATGGCGAAGCTGCCAGCAAACCCGAGACCAGCAGCACCGCGCTTCCCAAGCCTTCCAAGCCTGCCTCCCCATCTCCCTTGCCAAGGCCGAGGAGCTCCTGCGCTCGTGCCGTCCGTCCGCAGCCTCATCGGCTGTCTATTAATGGCCCAAATTCGACATCCGTGTCGAGGCCGCGTCAACGACGCTGAGCCTCACCACTTGGCCCCGTCAACGATCATCGCTGATCCCGGCACCCATGCGCTCTCTCCTCTCCGGGCCATGCCTGACCCCAGCGAGATCGGTGCCCCTGGCGCCGGGTGCCGATGGGCTACAGGGAGAGCGCCGAGGATGTCGGGGTGTTGACTGGCTGTTGCTCGCTCTCCCGGTCGGTGGCGATGTGTGGCTGCGGGAGTAATTTCGCTTCCAACGCCTTGGTTTCACTCGATGCCAGCTGGTGGAACTCGATCGGAACAGCGGCACGGCTTCGACGGGCCCAAGCCGCGAGGCAAAGAAAAGCACAAGCGCTGGTCTCCTGATGCTGCGGTGTACGAGTCCGGAGCATGAATGACGAGTGGGATACGAGCAAGGTAATTAAAGAGGCTGGTTGCTTCGGTGAAGCGATACGAAGTACCGCACGATGGTAGCCTGGGCCTGGCGGTGGCTGAGAAGCGCACCGTGCAGGGCTCACATGTCGCCCCCATCCACGGCGAGTAAGAAAGTGCCTCGCCTCGGAGCCAGAGACCAACGCTTATCGCGGTAGCTGCTATCATGACTGGCCAATGCATCAAGTGCGGGCCATTGGGAGCAGAATTGACGGGCACCAGACTGCCGCATTGTTCGGTACTGTACGGAGTACCTTAAGTATCTGTTCGTGGTCGGGACTCTTCGCTACGGCGACGTAAGTCGAGGTGGCCTAGCCGCTACTCGTTTGCAGTCCCCACCGCTCAGGGCCGAGACGGTCACAAGAACATGGATAGGATACGAACACGTTCTCATGCAATGGCACCGGGGTACGGAGCACATGTGCGGTGTCGCCGCTGACTGCGACACAGTCATCTTATCGTCCCAGTCGGTGCCTCCAAGCAGGCGGTTCGGCGACCGTACGGAGTAGAATGTCCCCTGGCTAGCTAGCCCGCGTTGACGCCGCCGCCGAGTCCGGCGGTTCCAGAGGAGCAGAATGAGTGGCCAGCTCATGCCGAGTGTATGCCAGCTACTCCGTAGAGTTGGGACAAAAGTCCTGTCCATCGCATCAACAGGGCGTAAGCACGTTATCACCAAGGGCGAAGTGGGACTTGGGGCCCGAGAGCATTCGTCCGCGGCACAAGCGATGAACAAGTCCGAGCATCAGCAGAGCCGGTCGTCTTGCAGCACGCAAGAGCACCTGGACAGTCAGCAAAAGTGCCGTTGGGACTTTATGGCCCCAAGATGGGAACGGCCAGAAGTGAGTCGTGTTGGCCAGTGGGAATCCGAAAACCGGTCAAACTCCACGACGCATCACACCAACACCGCACCATGGCGCTTGAGTCTTCCAGGACAAGTTCGACTCCAGACGCGTCGTCGCAAAGAAGTGAGGAGAAAACACCCAGCAACTCGACCCAAAAATTATTGCGCCTCGGTTCGGTCCTCGCACTCGCTTCGGTACATCCATGTGCGATCCTGCTTTGTACGAGCACCAGACTTCTGCCGATGCGGCACTCAACGACTGGCATTCCCCACCAGATGCCCTCTTGAGGTGATGTTCCGCCATGTTTCTGGCCTAGTCGACAGCCACGGCAGTCTTCACGGCCTCGATTGCTCTAATCGAGGCGTTCGCATCGGTCGACCGGCAGGCAGGCACGGCGAGGCGGTGGCCGGGGCAAGGCCGTGCTCTGCAGATTACGGTGCGTCGCTGCTGGTGACTGCATGCTTTCGCCCGGGCCGACATTGGTCTTGTAAGCGTGTGGGGGCGCGGCGCGGACGGACGAGCCTGCCGAAAGGCAGACTCCGGATATCTGATGCCTGCCGATGGCGCTACGGAGGGCGCTCTACCGTACGGAGGGCGCTCCACGAGGACGGAGGTGCTCTACGAAGACAGTCTGCGCTGTACGATGTACAGCCAGACCATGCTGCCAACCTGTGGCCAAACGGGGGTCCGGCAGTGGTGCTTCTGCTCAGCTTGCCGACGTCGCGTCACCGCCTTTGCTGCAGGCCAAGAGCATCGACATGTCCGAACCGCCGACAGTCTTTTCGGCCGCTCCAGAATGGCTCGAGATCTGGCACCGAGACCGGGATCCCACGGCGGGCAAAGGGCAAAAGGCTGATCGGATGGCCAGGCACCCCCACGATTCTACTAATAAAGGCTGGCAGCCTTGCAGGACCTGCTTCGCGCAGCCGCGTGAAGCGTGGCATCCCTGGCCGCCTGGCTGCATCTCGAGCGTGAAGCCGTCAGCGGGCAATGGAACCCACCGAGGTCCGCTTGCAATGATGAAGGGCGCATCGCGGCCTATCAGCATGCGCGCCAAACAGAAGAAGCTCGCAAGCTTGTGGCGGCTGAAGTTGGGAGCCCCGCGCTCAGAGGAATGATACCACGAGAGCCGGGGTATTGATGGGCCGGTTCGTTGCCACTCTTACGGCTGTCGCGCGCATCCCCAGGCGCCTCAACGACATGGGTTTGTGCTATTATTTAGCCATCGTCGTCTCAAGATTGCGCACACGTGACGGCCGCCTCGCGACAACCGACCGTCGCTCCGGCGTCCTGCCTTGCCCTTCAACCCTCTCCCTTCTCCCGTCGCAGCTCGCAACGCGGATGCTCGTGGGAGCCAAGCTCACAATCGCCAAATTCCACATTCGACCGTGCACTCACCATGGACATTCGCCCGTTTTCCCCGGGCATTCTGTCCTACCAGGACCCCGCAGAGTTCGATTATTCTTCCTTTCTGCAGAGCGAGCACATCCCCTTTGACGACCTGTCCAATGGCCACTCAGCCGGCGCCGTCTCGGAAGACTCATCTGGCAAGCTGACGCCGCCCAGTCTCGACAACAGGAGCGTGGCGAGCGGCACCAGCGATTCTCTCGTCCGCAGCCAGTCGACGCAGAAGCAAAGATTGGAGAGGCGGGGCCACACCAAGAGCCGCCGTGGATGCTACAACTGCAAGAGGAGGCGTATCAAGGTAAGGACCAGCTTGCCTCTCCGGGGGCCCGCTTGGCCGCTGACCGCCGTACAGTGTCAAGAAACCCGTCCAGCGTGCGGCCATTGTGTCAAGACTGGCCTCAAATGCGAATATCCCTCCCTGCCTCAGATCATTCACCAGGTACACCTTCCGCCAACCCGCGACATCGCCCGAGCGGTAGCTAATCTGCATTGTGTAGCCTCACCACCAGATCCCCTTGTTCAGCTTGCAAGATATGCGATTCTTTCAGCACTTTCTCACCCAGTGCTATCCGCGCCACCCGCTGAAGCAGGAGGAAATCTGGACCCACGAGATTCCCTGCATCGCGCACAATGTATGGCGTGAAGAAAGCTGCTCCCTCCTTCTCTTCGGGTCTTAGTCGATGTCGCTGACTTGCCCAGCACGAGTTTCTGATGCATGCCATTTTGGGCTTTGCTGCGTCAGAACTCGCCCACACAGATAGCAGTCTGACGACGGCGGCCATGAATCATCGCATAAAGGCCATCAGGGCCATCAAGAAGCGCCTTATGGAAACTTCGAAAGCCGGAATGACGTACGAAGAGGCCAACGCGCTGGTTGCGACCTGCTTTGCCCTGACCTTCCAGTCGGTCAGCCTCGACGACGGGCTGGCAGAGTACATGACCTTCATACGCGGCATCCTCATTGTCGGGCTGCAGATGAAGTTCAAGGGCATCAAGCCCGTCTTCGAGACCCTCTTCGAGGACCGCCAAAATGAGCTAATGGCACCGTTGATGCAAGACCTTCCACTGATCCAGACAGGGTGGGCAGACGCGGCGGTGGACGCCATATCGAATTTGCGTCCGCTGTGCGTGGATGCGGTGGAAGTGGAATACTATGAACAGCTCCTCGGAATCGCTCAGAAGTTATTCACCAGCTCCTTTGATGGTAAGTCGCGTGGCCACCTGCGAGGCTTCTGGAATTTTGGCTAACGGCGGCGGACTGCCAGCTTACAAAGCTCACTCGAGGGAATACGCGTGGTGGATGATGCTACCCCATGCCTCGTTCCAGGAGCTCATCAACCTCAACCGACAGACCATTATCCTGCTGCACACACACTGGATCGCCCTGGCTCAGATCATGACGTTTATTTTGGAAAGAGAATATGACCTCAGGGAGAAGCATTTTCAACAAGAGGACAACAGCATGGATCCGGGCTTCATTAGATGGCTGAAGTACCTGAATGCACGTGTCGACTACGAACATCAAATCTACAACCAGTGGCCTATGTGGGTCGATGAGCAGCTGGACCGGGACATTACTTTCTTTGGGAGGCGCAGGTAACCACACGCCAATGCTGAATCGATTGTCGGCGGCACGCAGACGAACTTCGACACCTCTACATGAATAACGGGCAACCTTTCTTCAAGACGAGGAATAGGAACGAGCACTCAACTCTAGAGAGAAAAGGACTCAAAAATCACGACCTCTCTACAGACCAATCAATATGATGGCGAGAGCCACAACCATCACTTTAATTACAGCAACGACGACTCAGCCATGCATGAGACGCCAGGGGTGGCCAGACGTGGGTATATCTAATGGCGATACGACAATTGTGCCCAGCACAGGGCCAGCGGCGCCAATACCTGCGCCTTGGATGACCCCTTTCCGGGGGCCAGCGGTGAACAGGAGGAAAGACAGCCGGGGATGCCCAGGTAATGCGCAAGGAGGACGCAACGCACCTTGGGCATGCGCAGCTTACTGGCGGGCAACGAAGGTCGGTTGGTGGTGAGACATGGAGGTCTGGCGGCCACCAGGGACGAGATGCAGCAGATGCAGTCGATTGTCATTGCAAGCTGCATCACTGAACCGAGGGAGGAGGTCTAGATGGAGAATACCTCAAGTGGGGGTCATCATGGCCCGCGCATCCAGCATTGCATAAACAGAGGAGCGCGTTGCCACGTGTGACGCAGAGAATACCTGAGACGAATATAATGAATATATGACGATAGCATAGTCTTTGATATTCCCTTCGTCTTAGCAGGTAGATCAAATTGAACATTTTGTTTCACCAGGAAAGCATCGGATTCCTGCGAACTCCAACCGTAGCCGGAGTGAGGCTTGGATCAACTCCTCTCCTGGGATGAAAGAAACGAAGTCGGAACCACGCATCCAGGCTCTCTGCCCCTCGCTATATTGCCGTCATGTCTCCTTGGCCCAATTTCTCGATGTCCTCGCTTCGCCTGCGCCAGTTCTTCTGCGATGTTGCATTCTGAAAATCCCTCTTGCTGCACCTCGCGGAATAACGCACGCAGCACCCCGGCTTTTCCCCAATGAACGGGTCGTCATTGCATGACTTCCCCCACAGCTCGGCGATGAGGACCCATGCCGACAACCCGAGCGTGATGGAAATCAGGTCCAGCGATGTCAGGGAGTGGGCCATCGGCAGGAAGAACATGACTGTGCAGGCAGCGAGGCGGTTGGCCATCCTGTATCGTTTGGCCCAGCGCAGCGTGGCTGGCACGCGGTGTTCATGGCTCAGGGCGATGGCGCCCATGGATAGCAGGGCCACGGCCAGGCCCTGGCAGTAAAAGAAGCGGACGCCGCTGCTGAAGTCCGGCTCAGACCGGCTGGAGTACGGCTCCGCTAGCTGCGCCGGGTTGGCGTTTGGGACGTCCGAGACGAGCACCAAGGTTGACAGCGCCGACGTGGCGACAATATAGCCCATCACAAACGGCAGGTGGGCAAACTGCCAGACCATAGCTTCGACTGGTTAGTATCGTGCGCCAGGGGGCTGTGAGTGGCGTCTTACCAGTAGGCACAGAGCGACGGATTGCATGCACATGTATGTTCCTCGCGTCGATGTCGAAGTATATCCAGTTGAAGACAAAAGCCTGGACCAACCCCAGGACAGCCTTTCCAAGAAATGCGTTGACATTGTAGCCGCCAGCACTCTGGAAAAGGATCCCCACCACGGAATAACCCAGCACGAGGGAGACGAAAGCGTTCATCCTCTCAACCCTGTGCTCAATGTTCAGCGCCGGGTAAAACTCAAAGAAGCGGTTGAGCCATCTGCTCAGCTTGGACTCGTCACCCGTCTTGCGCCCGTAACGGAGCAGGAGAATGTAAAACATCTGACCACACATGTCGATGAATAGCGCTGGCCAGATGAGTCCGAGACGCCCTGGCATCTCAACATGGATGCTAGCGATCCAGAGAGCGGTTGGGATGAGGATGGTGATGACGTTGCAAATCATGACCCCCTGAACCATGGGAAGCGTGAATGCTGTCAGGGCGTAGTGCAGGGCGCCAAGCAGCCGTGCCGCGAGATAGAAAGACACAAGCTGCACGTACGTGTTGTTGGCGGGGGTTTCGCTAAAGCTATTATTCATATTCGTTGTGAAGCTCCCCCTCCGTCAGCAGCGGGCAGATGTCACCAGGGGCCAAAGGGAGACCTACGCTAAAAGGAATGCAATCGCAAGCAGAATCTCCAGTCTGGTGAGAACGTCGTCCGACTCGAACCAGCCGAGTGTCAATGTGATGTCCGTCCAGATCTTCCACGACATGATGAAAGTGACGGCGAATCTCAGGAGCTCGAGGCCATCGGCGTCCTCTGACATGTGCTCTCCGTTGATATGGATAATGCCAACTGCTCATCGTCAGACATGAGTCCGAGAGAAAATCAGGCTCTTATCAATATATTGACCGTAAAGGAGATCGATGAAGAGCTCAATGGCCATGACCTCCGTTTGCTCTGATGCTCGCCAAAGCAAGCCGCGGTGGAACCACTGCTTGATGATGGGCTTCTTGATCAGTTTAATTGTCTCTGCTGGCCGCTGGCCTCCCGGCCCGTCCTTTTCTGAGAAGGACGTTCTCGAGGAGGTTGTCCCCTCCCTTTCGTCGTCGTAGGCGCGCAGCTCGGCATTATAGCCAAACTTGCCGAAGTTGCCACTCAGCCCAGACGTCTGGTTCGAGAGACGCTCCAGCTCCGACGTGGCCAAGCTCAGCTGCTGCTGGACGTCCTGCCACTCGTCAAAGGCAGGTCCGTGGCGACTGCGCAGCTCCTCGCGGCGGTTCTCGTGGTGGTCGCGTGTCTGGCGAAGGTAGTCGTGGTGCTCGGAGGAGCCGTGCACCACAACCTCAACCTGGATCTCATCATCATTACAGTACTTTTGCCGGAGCATTTTGAGGTCCTCGGGCAAAGCAGCGATGACTCTCTTGCCATCGGGCAAAGTGAACTCCTGCGGACGCCGCCGCCTGCCCGATGGAGTTGCGGACATGGTTCAAGCCGGAACACCGAGGAGGATGGCCACGATCGCCTTCATTTGTCAACGGCGTTGCATTTTACGCTCCAAGGTCCTGGATAGGGACTGATTCCATTAACGAGAAGTGTAGGCCTCTCATACTTTGGCTATGCGAAGCCCGGTTGAAGTTTGAATGTGCCAATGCACGTGACGTCAAACGTTGCTTGCGAGGCCACCACAAACTCAACGGCGTCCAGATGGGTAGTGGCTTGCTATCATAGCCGTCCAATAGCGAGCGATTGGCTTTACCGGTCTCACATCGCAAAGCATTATCTACCGAGCTTGCTTCCTCGAAAACCCATCCCTTCCTTGGAGCAATGGAGTGATGGAATCAAGCATCGCGAATTCTCCTCATTGCGTGCTTTCGAAGAGAGCAGCAGTCAATCGAGTATGAAATACGTGCGCAGGAAATGGGTTCAAGCATCTCATAGCCACCTGTCCATGCTGTCAATGTGCGAGAGTGTAGCAAGTCGCTTGGGCAAAGGTTGAGCTGAGAACATGGTCTTTGGAGGCGGGCACTTGCCCAACTACCTGCCAAAGTTGGGCTTAGCCGGGTATAGACACCGACCTATGGGATGAAGTGAGGTTACAACTGGCGATCTCTGATGGTATTTGGAGCCGTTGTGCTGTTTCCATGCGTTTGCGATACCACCTACATCTGGTGTGGCAGCCTGACGCTGTTGGTGGCGGTCGGCCGGTGTTATGCGACAGTCACGTGATGCGTTCGTTAGTGCCTCAGGCCGCCAGCTCTTCCCATCCGGTAATCAATTCTAGCGCAGACTCGGTCGGCATCCTCATCACCATCACCAAACCCGTCCAATTCCGCCAAAATGACTGCTGCGTGGAAAGCCGCTGGCCTGACGTACGTCAATTGATCCCTTCCCGATATCGTGAGCGGCAGGCGCCTTCCTCGGGCCGCCGACAGGCTCAAACGGACTCGACGGGCTGACAAGACTGGGGCAACAGTTACAACCGCTACCTGGCCATCGCGGCCCGGGCTGTCCGCCGAAGCCTGAAGGAGGACAAGAGAATCGTCGCCGAGCGCCGCGGCGAGATGGATCTGCGCTTCGCGAAGTGGCAGGTATGTTGCAGCAACGGCTGCCCGTCTTGGTGGGGAGACCGAACTGACGCTTAATACCTCAACAGAACGGCAAGCAGGGCGACGTCAAGGACCTCGGCAGCGCCAACGCTGCCGCCATGGTCGAGCAGGCCTCTTAGACGACAATGCGAACAAGGGGTGCGAGACTTGAGGAGGGCAACCGCCAAGGATTTGCATCCCAAGCAACGGGACAAGCTCGATGGGGCCGGAGAAACCGGTCGCGTGCAGCCGGGGCACCTGTACTATAGACGATTGCTGCAATACACCAACCTGCTCGATGGGAATGCTGCGCACGAATCACGACCTTGCTGAGATCCGTGTCCTGTGAAGTGCCGTGATGTGGCGATTGCCGGACGCTGTGGCCTTAAAATCGTGACGGAGAGAGCAACCAACTCTGTGACGACGTGCATTGAAATGACGTTCTTGGGCGCCGCCCTCCCCCTAAAACGACCAAGTACAGACGTGTTCGACGCCTATGGCGCGCTTGCACAGCTTTCCGTAGAATGACCTTGAACGCGACGCCCAGGTGTCGAGATTCGCCGAGCTTGATTGTCGGCTGCCACTACGTACTCGATTAGCCGTGCTGCGCTGGCGCTGGGTCGCCAAAGTAGCGTTTTTGGAACCTTCACGCATCACCCGACGTATAGCCCCAGCATCCGGCACCCGCGCTCCAGACGCAATCCAATGCCGGAACCATAGCTCTCCTGCAACCGACATGGCTGATTATGGGGTCGGCGCGTCGGACGGTTAGTAGTACCACTGTCCGAGTCACGGCGCGACCAAAGTTCTCACTCGGACGCAGAAATCGCCCGGCTCTCACTCGGGCACGACACGGAGCCGGTGACGCCGCCGCCTCCCAACATCAAGAGTCCCGGCGTCGTGTCCGTTGACATCACACGCAAATTCTCAGATGCGGTCAAGAGTAAGGGCCCTGGCCAACGAACGGACCGTCTTGTGCTGAGGGGCTTGGCTAACATCTTGCGCAGCCTTGTCTCCAGGAGAGCTGGTCAAAGATGGCTTCTTCACGCTCTTCGAGTCGGTCGCTGCGCTTGAGGTTTGTGTTCATTCTCGCCTTCCTTGGATGTCCGGCAGCTCACACCGGCACAGATCATGGATCCCAAGATGGACAGCGGCTGTGTAGCGCCGGGCGATGAGTTCGAGGAGCTGTATGATGTGGCAAGGCCGCTTCTCCCAGAGGAGGTCCTTGGTATCATAGACCAGCTGCTCTGCCACGAGGTCAGCTAGCAGCGCCCATGCAATGCTAACAACATATGCTCACCTTCTTCCTCTAGATGTCGTGGCACCTTGGATATCCCCTTTCTCAGACTGTACTTACAAGCGTGTACGTCGAGGCCCTTTCCATGCCCGACCCTCACAGCATACACGAAGCAACGTTCACGAGACGCCCCAACAACGCCGAAAGCCAGCCGCCTATGCTTCAGGTATTGAGGGCATACTGCCTGGGAATGCTCAAGGCGTGTGGATACGTCAACGAGAGGATCAAGTCGGAGCATTTCTACGAGGTGAGCACTGGGACCACCGTGACTCACTGCCAGTACGCTCATGCCCAGTTGTAGGAAGAGGATTTTGTCACCAATACGTACAATCGCACTCTACTCAGCAGTCTGCCTACAAAGGATATCCTGGACGTTTTGGCCGATGCGAGGAATTTGTTGACATCTCTGAGAGCTTCCATAGGGGACGAGATTACCGACGCCCTGATAAGCCGCCTGGACCTGAGGCGCATATTTATTGCTGCTACAGAGTGCCCCCAATATGTCAAGGAGCCGGCAAAGGCCAGACAACCCTGGACGGAAGCATTGTCCATCCTGCCGAGGATTGAGTCGACGCACGCCCTGGGAAAACCCGTGGAAGATGCATTCAGCGCCAAGCTGCAGAGGAAGCTTGCCAGTACCATGCCTCCTCGGCCCATAGTGGAGCTTGGCTTTGGAGATGCTTTCAGCCACATGTCTCGCCTATTTCAAGACGGTCTGGAGATCATTAGTGTTCTCGAGTATACGGACTCCCAGTGCCTTCAGGTAAGCGCATAGCGGCCGTTTTGCCGCGCCTGATGTTGACCTTTGTGCAGACATTCGTGACGACGTTTCAAGCCAAGAAGCCTCAGCCTCTGGTGTACGTGAGGACGCTATTGCAGACATTTTTGTTCAATGCCATGGAGATTTTGGGGTCAATGAGTATACGGCAGCTTCTCGACGACGACTTCTCCATTGTGACGCTTCCGGCGAGCTCCCTTCTGGACCGAGATAACGATGAGATTGAAGTAGTCACGGACCCGCGGTTCACCATGGCGCAGGAAATGGAAGCTTTCAGGCAGCGGGCGGCGCATCCGTTCCTGGATATCCTGAGGACAGCCTGCCAGAACCGTTGTCGAGTGCGGCGGACGCTCTGCCACATCGTTCGGGATTGGGAGAATCTCCAGGTCGATGCCGAGGATCTGGATCCAATTCTGCAGGTGGCGGTTAAGGAACGGCCCATGTTGCAAAGGTCATCAACGGGAGGCACGCCGGTGGAGTCCTTCGCTCTCCCTCTATCGTCTTGGACCTACCTATACAAGCTGCGACAAATGGAGCTGATCGTGCAACTTGGCTTCGAGCTCGACGTTTACCAAGTCGACGAGCTTGCCGGAATGTACTGGTACCTCAACTTCCTCGCCAAATGCAGGCTCCAGCACACGGAACGGGTCAAATCGTTTGTCATTCACAGGGTGGAAGAGGTACGGTCGCAGCCAGGAAAGCAGGACCGCGGCGCCGAGAAGCAATTGCAACGGTCGCTGGCCTATTCTCGGTTGTCTCTGCTCGACGCTGCCGTGACTTGGGAGCTATCCGACGCTTTATGCTGCCTTTACACTGTGCTTGGCCGCCTGCATCTGGTCAAGGCGCCGCCGCGGCCATATAGCAACGACGAACTCCGCTACGACCTCCGCATGAAGCCGTGGGCGTCGGTCGGTTTCCCGGCATTGCCGACTTTTGAAGAGTACACCGCCGGGACGATGCAGCAGGATTCAACGGCGGAGGAGCTGTTGGAGTATGGCGAGAAAGCTGTTGCCGGCGCCAAAAGGGGGTTCGAGACGCTGAGCAAGCTGTCTGCCGAGGAGTCGTTTTCTGTCGGCTCGCACGATCGATGGGCGTCGCTTGTTAGGAGCGCTCTCAGGTCGAGCATTGCGACGGGCATTGCCATCTCCAGCGTGCAAAAGGCGCTGAAGGATTCACAGGGTGGTGGCGACCTGAAGATCAAGGCCGAGATACCGAGCCCGGACAAGGCGTACCACGAGTGGTGGATTGTTCCGAGAATAGTCACGGTCGCATGAGTGATCACATGGCAGCCGAGGTTGAGGAAGCGATGATTTAGATTGGTAGATTGGTCTATAACTGATACCGCAGAATATGTGAGATATCCAGTCTCACTCGGGTTCCCTTGCAACCGTGGTATGTGCGCCATTAGGGCGGCTTCCTTCCCATCACATCTTACAAGGGCTCCGTGCCCACACTACAAGTCACAAGTTCCGACCCAAACATTCCGTGACTCCAAAGGCAGGGCCGAGCTCTCGGCTGCGAAGCCAGGCATTCCGAGTCGCCTCGTTTCGGCCCAGTCGCAGGATGCGCCTTCATGCGCGGGGTAAAAGCACTTACGCACCAACCTTGCGGGCGCCACCCATGCGGAGCCTGACGGTCTGCTCATAAAGCACGTCCTTGAAGGCGAACAGGAACGCAGCGGTCAGCACACTCTGCGTAACCTTGGGGCCGATACCTGCGGGCAAGTTAGCGAGACATCGAGGCGAGGGGTGGATGAGGCAATCGGGGCATTACCCTTGTAGAGGCCAGCGTAACCCTCCTCCTTGATGACGCGGCGCAAGGCCTGGGACATGCCCTCCTTCTTGTCGCTGTGGGAGGCGACGTGCATCTGGCTCTTGACGGTGATGTAGGGATACGTCACCGACGTGGCGAAGAGCTTGCCCAGGGCGCCCAGGAAGAAGGCAATCGTGGGCGTCACCTTTCTCCTCTTCTCGACGGCGTTCTTCATCTGCTCAAAGAGGGTGTACTGGAGGATGGGGTTGATGACGAGGACCAGGGCGGGGATGACGCCGGCGAAGAGGGCCTGGGGTCCCTCGTTCTTGAGCAGCGACATGAGGGTGCCGATGGTGGAGGGGTTGGCGGGCTTGGCAACGCCAGACTCAACGTCGGCGTCGTTGTTGCGCTTGCGCGTGGTGACGCGGGTGTTGACGACCCAGATGGGGTTGGTAATGATGACGGTGGCGGAGCCGGCGATGGCGCCGGCGATCATGGACTCAACCGTCGTGAGCTTCTGGTTGAGGCGGCCGGCGCGCTGGGCGGCCTTCTCGAAGAAAGCACGGGTCCATTCGTACCAGTAGTAGTAGACGAAGTTGGTGACGCTGATGCCGAAGAGGGCCGAGTTGATGCCCGAGTACAGGCCGGGGACGCCCTCACGGGCGATGATGTTCTTGACGGCGTCAACGAACTTGCTCTCGGCGCGCTTGGACTCGACCTGGGCACGAGTCGAGAGCGTGATCAAAGGGTAGCTGCAGAGCGTGTCAGTTGGGCTCGCGGGCCTGCTCAACGGGCAGGGCCATACGTCAGGACCATGGACAGAATGCCGCCGCCAGCGCCGGCAAGGGCGTGGGCGACATTGTCGTTCTGGGGGATGGGGGTCTTGGCGGCCATGGCAGCGGGCGGGAGTGACGATGAAGCTCGTGGGTGGTGGGGAGGACGACGGGATCGAGGGGGAGAGTGTTTGTTGGGCAGGCCGTGGTCCGCGTGGGCGCCGGGGGGGAGGTTTAATAAGTCAGGAGCCTTCGCGACGTCCAAGATCTCATGGCGGCGGCCGCGGGCAGAGGTAGGGTCGAGCCGAGGTCCCAGTGTGGTGGGCTGGACGGGAGCCGAAGGGAGCGACAGCGCGTCCCACAAATGAAGTCATGCATGGGCGCTGGAGCTTCCGTGCAGTCCCGGGCGGGCGGGCGAGCGGGCGCCGGTCGGAGCATGTGACCGCCGGCCGCTGGGCGTGACGGCCACGCCTACCTACCCTGGAGTGGGGACCCGGATTCTCGGTACTTGGTACTTGGCATCCTCGCAGACCCCACTTTTACCTCTTCCCAGGACGACCCTGGGCGCTAGTCCCGGTCGGGCCTGAAGTAAACAAGAACGGCTAATCGCCGTTTGCTCCCCCCCCCC
>JALHBU010000236.1:61103-75896 GCA_024340005.1 Tolypocladium tropicale | reverse complement strand
CCCCCCCCGACCTGCCACGGAACATCGCGGAAACAGCTACACTACAGTCGCTAACAGATGGGAACAGCAAGTCGAAGAGCGAACCCCGGAGCTGCAGCGCCGCGTCGATTCCAACCAGATGACCGACATTTCGCTGATGATGACGGGATTGACACCCTCTAGCAAAGAGTACTTTCCCACCGTCGTCATCAACGCCCTCCTCCAAATCCTCAAGGACCACTCCCTCTCTCAGCATCATGCGGCCGTCATCGAAGCCATCATGAACATCTTCAGGACACTCGGCCTGGAGTGCGTTTCCTTCCTGGACCGCATCGTTCCGGCCTTCCTCCTCGTCATCAGGTCGTCGGCCTCGACCCGGCTCGAGTCCTACTTCAACCAGCTGGCGACCCTGGTGAGCATCGTCCGACAGCACATCAGGAACTACCTCCCGGAGATCATCGAGATCCTCCAGGAGTACTGGCACAAGTCCACCTCGCTGCAGACCACCATCCTGTCGCTGATAGAGGCCATCTCTCGCTCTCTCGAAGGCGAGTTCAAGATCTACCTGGCCGGCATACTGCCTCTCATGCTCGGGGTCCTCGACAAGGACTCGTCTGCCAAGAGGATCCCCTCCGAGCGCGTGCTTCACGCCTTCCTCGTCTTCGGCGCCAGCGCGGAGGAGTACATGCATCTCATCATACCCGTGATAGTGCGCACCTTTGAGAAGCAGGGGCAGCCGACCTTCATCAGGAAGCACGCGATTGACGCGATCGGCAAGATTTCACGCAACGTCAACTTGAATGACTATGCCGCGAAGATCATCCACCCTCTCACCCGGGTGCTGGACGTCGGAGAGCCCCTGCTGCGAATCGCCGCCCTGGACACGCTCTGCGCCCTGATCCACCAGCTCGGCAAGGATTATCTCCATTTCATGGGGACCGTGAACAAGGTGGTGAGCCAGCACCAGGTCCAGCACCAGAACTACGACCTGCTCGTGAGCAAGCTGCAGAAGGGAGAGGTTCTGCCGCAGGACCTCAGCTCCGAGTCGCGGTTTGCCGACATCGTCGACGAGACGCCGATGGGAGATCTGGGCACCAAGAAGCTCGAGATGAACGCCATCCACCTGAAAGCCGCCTGGGACACGAGGGGCAAGTCCACTAAGGAGGACTGGCAAGAGTGGGTGCGACGATTCAGCACGACGCTCCTGACGGAGTCGCCGAACCATGCGCTGCGAGCCTGCGCCAGCCTGGCCAGCGTGTATCTGCCCCTGGCCCGAGAGTTGTTCAACTCGGCGTTCGTCTCGTGCTGGAGCGAGCTGTACGAGCAGTTCCAGGACGAGCTCATCCAGAACATCGAGAGCGCCATCAAGTCGGAGAACGTGCCCCCGGACCTGCTCGGTCTGCTTCTCAACCTCGCCGAGTTCATGGAGCACGACGACAAGGCCCTGCCCATCGACATCCGCGTCCTCGGCAGGGAGGCCGCTCGCTGTCACGCCTACGCGAAGGCTCTTCACTACAAGGAGCTCGAGTTCCTGCAGGACCAGAGCAGCGGCGCCGTCGAGGCGCTGATCGTCATCAACAACCAGCTCCAGCAGTCCGACGCCGCCATCGGCATCCTGCGCAAGGCCCAGCTGTACAAGGAGGGCATCCAGCTCCGCGAGACGTGGTTCGAGAAGCTCGAGAGGTGGGAGGAGGCGCTGGCCTTCTACAACAAGCGCGAGCGAGAGATTCCCGCCGAGCAACCCGTCCCCGTCGAGATCGTGATGGGCAAGATGCGATGCCTGCACGCGCTCGGCGAATGGGACGCCCTCGCCAACCTGACCAGCAGCACCTGGGCCAACTCCGCCCCGGAGGTGCAGCGGATGATTGCTCCCCTCGCTACTGCCGCGGCGTGGGGCCAGAACAAATGGGACTCGATGGACAACTACCTGTCGTCGCTGAAGCGGCACTCGCCCGACAGGTCCTTCTTTGGAGCAATCCTCGCTCTCCACCGCAACCAGTTCCGCGAGGCCATCTCCTGCGTCGAGCAGGCTCGCGAGGGCTTGGACACGGAACTTAGCGCGCTCGTGAGCGAGTCCTACAACCGAGCGTATCAGGTCGTGGTCAGGGTGCAGATGCTCGCCGAGCTGGAGGAGCTTATCGTGTACAAGCAGTGCGACGAGAAGAAGCAGGCCACGATGCGCAAGACGTGGGAGACCAGGCTCCAGGGGTGCCAGCGCAACGTCGAGGTCTGGCAGCGCATGCTGCGCCTGAGGGCGCTGGTCATCTCGCCCACCGAGAACATGCGCATGTGGATCAAGTTTGCCAACCTGTGCCGCAAGTCCGGCCGCATGGGGCTCGCCGAGAAGTCGTTGAAGCAGCTCATCGGCACGGATGCGGCCCTGGAGACCATGATCCCGTACTGGCCGGAGAGCAGGAACGAGCGGTCCGCCTCGACCCCGTCCCGGAGCGTCCCCGCCCAGGTGACGTACGCCATGCTCAAGTACGAGTGGGAGCTGGGGCAGCAGCCGAACGGTAGGCGGGACGGCGTTGCGGAGCGGACCCTCTACTGCCTGCAACGGTTCACCAACGACACGGCGCACCGCCTGGACGTCGCCAAGGCGCACCTCACGGCCCAGGCCGGAAGCGACATGAACATCACGGCGGATTACGGCTTCCAGAACCAGCTGGATCCGCCCCTGATGAGCCCCCAGACGCAGCGCGCGCTGTACGACCAGACGGTGCTGCTCGCCAAGTGCTACCTGCGGCAGGGCGAGTGGCAGATCGCGCTCAACAAGGACGACTGGCAGTACAGCAAGGTGCAGGAGATCCTGACCTCGTACTCGCAGGCCACCAAGTACAACCCGCGCTGGTACAAGGCGTGGCACGCGTGGGCGCTGGCCAACTTCGAGATCGTGCAGACGCTCTCGGCGAGGAACGAGGGCCAGCTGTCGAGGGCGGACCAGGCCATGGTCATCGAGCACGTGGTGCCCGCCATCCAGGGCTTCTTCAAGTCCATCGCCCTGTCCGACGGGAGCTCTCTCCAGGACACGCTGCGCCTGCTGACCCTGTGGTTCACGCACGGCGGCAGCTCGGAGGTCAACTCGGCCGTCACCGACGGCGTCGCCAACGTCAGCATCGACACGTGGCTCGAGGTCATCCCTCAGCTCATCGCTCGCATCAACCAGCCGAACAAGCGCGTCCAGCAATCGGTGCACAACCTGCTGGCCGACGTCGGCAGGACGCACCCCCAGGCCCTCGTGTATCCCCTGACCGTCGCGATGAAGTCGTGGCAAAACACCTGGAGGTCCAGGTCGGCGGCCCAGATCATGGACAGCATGCGCCAGCACAGCGCAAACCTGGTCGCGCAAGCCGACATCGTGAGTCACGAGCTCATCCGCGTCGCCGTCCTCTGGCACGAGCTCTGGCACGAGGGCCTGGAGGAGGCGTCCCGGCTCTACTTTGGCGACCACAACATCGAGGGTATGTTCGCGACGTTGGAGCCATTGCACGAGCTGCTGGAGCGCGGACCCGAGACCTTGCGCGAGATATCGTTCGCCCAAGCCTTCGGCCGGGACCTTAAGGAGGCTCAAGAGTGGTGCCACCAGTACGAGACCACCAAGGACGTCAACGACCTCAACCAGGCCTGGGACCTCTACTACCAGGTCTTCCGGCGCATCTCCCGGCAGCTCCCCCAGGTGACGAGCCTGGAGCTCACCTACTGCTCGCCCAAGCTGCTGGCGTCGAAGAACCTCGACCTCGCCGTGCCCGGGACGTACAAGAGCGGGCAGCCCATCGTGAAGATCATGTCGTTCGAGTCGACGGTTAGCGTTATCAACTCGAAGCAGCGGCCGAGGAAGATCATCGCCAACGGCAGCGACGGGGTCGCGTACGCATTCCTGCTCAAGGGCCACGAGGATCTGCGCCAGGACGAGAGGGTCATGCAGCTCTTCGGGCTGTGCAACACGCTCCTCGCTAACGACTCGGAGAGCTACAAGCGCCACCTCAACATCCAGCGCTACCCGGCGATCCCGCTGTCGCAGAACTCGGGCCTGCTGGGCTGGGTCCCGAACAGCGACACGCTGCACGTGCTGATCCGCGAGTACCGCGAGAGCCGCAAGATCCTGCTCAATATCGAGCACCGCATCATGCTCCAGATGGCCCCCGACTACGACAACCTGACGCTCATGCAGAAGGTCGAGGTGTTCGGGTACGCCCTCGACAACACCACAGGCCAGGACCTGTACCGGGTGCTGTGGCTCAAGTCCAAGTCGTCCGAGGCGTGGCTGGAGCGCCGCACGAACTACACGCGCTCCCTGGGCGTCATGTCCATGGTGGGCTACATCCTCGGGCTCGGCGACCGGCACCCCTCCAACCTGATGCTGGACCGCGTCACGGGCAAGATCGTCCACATCGACTTTGGCGACTGCTTCGAGGTCGCCACGAAGCGCGAGAAGTACCCGGAGAGGGTGCCCTTCCGCCTAACTCGCATGTTGACGTACGCCATGGAGGTTAGTAACATCGAAGGCAGCTTCAGGATTACTTGCGAGCACGCCATGAGGGTGCTGCGGGAGAACAAGGAGAGCGTCATGGCAGTCTTGGAAGCGGTAAGTCTTTGAGCACCCCCGTTGTTGCCCAGCCGGCAGGGCACGCTGACCTATCGACCAGTTTATCCACGATCCCCTGCTCACCTGGCGGCTTACGAATGCCGCGTCCCCCACCGGCCCCAACTTCCAGTCGGAGCGCGAGGTCGCCCTCGCCGGCCCGGCCGCGGCGCGTGCGCGCCGACACTCCATCCTGGACGCCGACGTGGCGCCGTCGGAGCTGCTCGCCGGCGGAGAGCCTCCGGCGCACCCAACATCCCGGGCCCGCGCGCGCACCAACAGCTCCGCCGCTCCGGACGGCAACGTGGTCAACGGGGCGCAAGAGATGGAGAGCCAGAATGCCAAGGCCGTGGAGGTGCTTCATCGCGTCAACCTCAAGCTGACCGGCCGGGACTTCAAGAACAACGAGGAGTTGGACGTGGTCAACCAGGTCAACAAGCTGATCGTCGAAGCCACCAAGCTGGAGAACCTATGCCAGCACTACATCGGATGGTGCAGCTTCTGGTAGCCGGCGAGCCACGGGTGCCGGGCTCTCGAGAGGATCAGATGTCTCTGTTTTTTGCGGGTAATGTGCTACTGGAGGAGTTTGAAGGGGGGGTTCATGAAGGATTTGCCAGTTTGCTGCAGGGAACGCCTCAGCGGAGGTTTGGAATTGTAATACCACCCGAGGTGAGATTAGCGAGCGCGACGTTTCGCGCGTATGATGATTTTAGCTTTGCTTTGAATGAGATTACACGTCCCGCTGCTTTGCGTGCGCCCCATGCTCCCGCCGTGGAATGCCCGATGCCCTGTCAAGAAGGCTCTGGAACGGTCGGGTCCGCGCAAGCACGGCAAGGGGTGGCTCGAAAACGTCCCCAGCCCTCAGGGTCCAAGCAGCGGAGCATCCTCCTCCATGCTATCCCTAGCAGACTGCCCGTCCTCGCCTCCCTCCTCGCGTCCGACCGAACCCTCCTCGGGCCGAGAGGCGCTGCCCGCCAGCAAGACGGCAGAGGTACGCTCATCCGACTTTCCAAACAGCGCGTCCATGTCCTCGAGGGCGCGGCCCTTCGTCTCGGGATAGAGCAGCCATATAACCTGGAGGGGCAAGATTAGCGCACGGGGTCCGCCGGCGGAAACGGAGGACGGGGAGTCCACTTGCCGGCACGCAGATGAGGTTGACGGCCATGAAGAAGAAGTAGATGTCGCTGCCGAGGCGGGCGATGCCGATTGGCCAGATCTGGGCGACGAGGAGGCTCCCGACGGAGCCGCCCGCCGCGGCGAAGTTGAGCCCGCGGGCGCGTACCGACGTAGGGAAGATCTGTCACGTAGCTCCCGTCAGCGGACCCGGGTCTCTCTGCTTGCTTCCATGTCTTTGCCACCGGTCTGTGAACGGGCTTGCATACCTCGGAGCTATACACCCAGGCGGCGGGGCCGAGGCCGAGGCTGTAGCCCATGGCGTAGACGAAGATGAAGACGATGCAGACGACGTCGGCGGCCTTGTTGGCGTTGGAGGGGTACGCAAGGGGCAGTGCGCCGTTGACCTGCGGGCACATCTCGGTCAGCAGAGACGACGATCGCCGCGTGTCATCGCGCCGCGGACACTCACCAGCATGGCCACGCCCATGACCAGACACCCGCCCACGAGGCACGCCCGCCGCCCGAAGCGGTCGATGAGCCACATCTCGACGACCGTCATGCCGATCTTGGCCGTCATCTCGACGGCGCCCGCCATGAGGGCGAGGCGCGTGTCCAGGCCGAGGGCGCGCAGCAGCGTGGGCAGGTAGTACTTCATGGCCGTGGCGCCGCACATCTGCGCCAGGAACTGCAGCAGGAACGCGCGCCACAGCCGTGCGAAGAGCGGTGCCTCGCGGAACAGCGACAGCGTCAGCGAGAGCGACGTCGGGCCGCGGCGGCCGCGGCGCGACTCGACTTCGGCGGTGATGGCGTGGAGCTCGCGCGTCGTGGTTTCAGGGGTAGCCGTGCCCTCGCGCAGCCAGCGGAGGACTCTGCCGGCGCGCTCCGTGTCGCCTTTCTCGGCGAGCCAGCGCGGACTGGACGAGAGAAGGGGTTGGACGTCAGCGGGATGGTAAAACGTGGGCATGTGCCCGTCTGAGAGGGAACTGCTCACGTATCAGGGAGGAATGGGAGAGCGGCGGCGAAGATGGCGGCCGGCAGCAGCTGGAGGAGGATGGAGACGCGCCAGCCCCAATACTGGCCCGTCGGTCCGTCCCAGAAGGTCATGCCGTAGCCAACCCTATAACAGCGTCGTCAGCATCATCTCTCCCGAGAACGGGACGAGAGGTAAGCATCAACGTACCACAGGCCAGCGGCCAGACCTGCGATGAAGCCGACGTGGTTCACCGTTACAAACTTGCCGCGCTCCTTGGCGGGCGCGACCTCACTGCCGGCCACACGATCAGCTTCGCTCCGCACGACGTGAGATACAAAGACATCCACTCACCTCTGGTAGAGCGGCACGCTCGTGCTCACGACGCCGACGCCGACGCCGCAAACCCACCTCCCGAGCACCATGCCGCCGAGCGCCCCGCGACCGTCCGCGAGAGCCATGGCCAGCGCGCCCGCGCACAGCGCGAGCGTGCCCACGAGGGCCGCGTACCGGCGCCCGAGCCGGTCGGCCAGCGGGTGCGACAGCGCGAGGTACGACAGCAGGGTGCCGAGGTAGTAGACGGCCGTGACGGCGCCCCTCCGCGCGGGCGAGGGGTCGCCGACCGCCGACCGCCAGCCCGGGTGCGCGAGCACCGACGCGAGCACGCCGATGTTGTAGCCCCAGATGGAGGCGCCGACGGCGAGCGGCAGGCACAGCGCGTACAGCCGCCGGGTGCCCGCCGGTGGGGGGGCCAGGCGGAGGAGCTTCATGCTGCTGCTGGCTGGGGACGTGCTTTTGCGGATGGTTGAGGCTGGACGGCGTGAGGAGGGATGATGGTTGGCGGTGCGGGGCGTCCCGTGCCGTAGCGCCGGCTGCGGCGGGGGACGGAGGCTTAGTCCGCTGCCGACTTGCGGCCGACCCAACCGATGAATCATGGGAACGTCCGTGACCCCCCCTCGGCCGGTCCGGTCAGTGTACCTTCGTCTCATTGAACTTGGCTGCTCTACGTGGCTTGCCTATCCCTACATGGTCGCAAATTCGAGCCGCACGCCCGGCATCTACAGCTCGTCCTTTCCGTGCGTCCCCTCGGCCGCCTCGGGCTCGCAGGCCGCGGGCGTGCCCACCTCCATCTTGTACACGCACTTCTCCGACTCGCTCACCCTCCACAGCTCCTCCGTCTCGGCGCACCCCAGCCACACGTCGGTGCGTCGCTGCGGCCCGTTCCAGCACGACTGGCCGTTGTCGTAGCGCAGCACCATCCGCTCGCCCTTGCCCAGGCTCTTGCCGTCGAGCCTCTCCTCGTCGTCGGCCATCTCGCGGTCGATGCGCGTAAAGTAGCCCATGTTGGTGTTGCCGTGGCCCTTCTTGGAGATCTGCGCCGTCTTCTCCATCCACATGAGCTCGTACGTGTACTCGCCCGAATCGATGCTGATGCTCTTGCCCTTGAGGGCGCGGAAGATGTCGTCGGGCCCGTAGTCCTTGTCGAGGTCCGCCTTTTCGTTGTCGCGGGTCCTGGTCTTGTCCATGAGATCCCTGGACGCCGACTCGACGGCTTCGCGGGCGGCCCTGACGAGATGCGACTCGCTTCCGGGCTTCGTGTTGTCCGCCATCATGCCGTTCTGGATGAGCCACACCCTCAGGCTTTCGACCTTGGCGTGGATGAGGCCACGAAGGAAGGCGGGGAGGTATGCCTCGAAGTTGTACACTTATGGCCTGGGTCAGAAGGGGTTGCACCGGGAAGGGGGGAAGGGAATAACGGGACGAGCTTACAGATGTCGGTGTCTTCGGCATCATCCTCAAACTCCTTCCAGTTGACGCCGCCGGTTTCGCTGTCCTCCTTGAGAATCTCCTCAACCTCCGAGTCGGACACCTGGTCCTCGGCGCTGGCGGCCTCGTGGGCGGCGTAGTCCTCGAACGACTTGACGGCAGCCTTGACGCCCTCGTCGTTGAAGTTGGGGTTGTACTCCTCCTTGAACGTCCGGAGGATCGTCTCCAGCTCGTCCACCTTGGCGCGCAGGCCGTCGCGCTGCTGCACGACGCTGTCCAGGGTGGTGCGCAGCTCGTTGACCCTCGTCTTCGCCAGGCCGACGAGGACGCCGAGCTTGCCTCCGCTGCCCTCACCCTGGACCACCTTGCCCTTTTCCTCGAGCTGGGCCGCGTCGTGCTCCTTCTGCAGCTCCGCCTTCTTGGCCTCGAGCTGCCAGACCTCCTCCGTCAGCTGGGCGAGGCGGGCCTCGGCGCGTCGACGCATCTCCTTGGCCTCCTTGGCCATGGTCCTCTTCTTCTTGCCGGCCTTTTCCATGTTCTTGCGCTTCTCCTCCTCGAGCTTGCGGTACTCCTTGCCGATCTCGGCACAGCGGTTCGCGCACTTGACGCCGCCGACGCCCGCAAACTCCTCGGAGCCATCGCAGCAGAGGTCGTAGTCGCAGACGCCGTCGTTTACGAACGCAAAGGGGACGTAGGCGCCGATGTGGCCCTGGTTGGCGCACCAGAACCCGGGGAGCGCGTTGGTGGCATTCGTGGTGCCGGAGGACGAGCCGGGGAGCGGCTGCTGAGGCGAGAGAGGGTCGATGTGGGCGCAGGCCGCGGTGCCAGGCTCGTCGGACCCATCGGGACAATCGCACGTGTTGTCGTTGATTCGGCTCGGGTCGATCTTGATGGAGGCGTCCGTAATGCAGGTGAACTCGTGTTTGCCCTCGTAGTAGGATGCAACTGGGCGTGGCGGTCAGCAATTGGAATTGGACGTTGTCGAAGCTGTTGCATCGAGCATCATGACCAAGGGATTCCGCGGAGGCGACGACTCACATTCGGGCCCGACACCGCGCGGCAGACTGCCCGCAGCAGCCGCGGTGAAGGAGTAGATGGCGCCCAACAGCACCAGGGTCCGCGGTTGCTGCATTGTGCGCTGTGGACTCTGTGCGGTGATGTTGACGGAGAATCGAAGGACTGTCTTGAACAGAACACGGTAACCGATCTGGCGCGCTAGCTGTCACAGCGGGAGCTCCAGTGGAGATGCCGTTCGCTCCCTCTGGCGGCAAATGCTCGGGCTTTTCGAGGCGGCCGGCCACCGTTGGAGGGGTAATTTTCTGGACCCCTCCAACCTCCCGACAAAAAAGTTCACCGCCATCGCCATATAAGCCCAGCTCGTCGCCTTTTCAACTGCAAGGTTGGACGAGGTCGAGGTGTCTAGCTGCCCAGTCCGCCCCTCCTGGGCCCCTTGTACCCAAAGCTCGCACATCGACTCCCACCGAAATATTATGGCGCCACCTTCGGACGCTCTCCGGAGCCTCGACTCCCTGATACAGACGGCCTCGACCCTGCTGACGCAGCTCCAAGCCGTTCTCTCCGAAGCACGAAAGAACGCATCGGCGCAGCCGTCGTCCGATGTTTCAGCCTCGGCAGCAACCTCGTCTGCCCCCATCGACGCCCTCGCCCTCGCGCACGATTCGGCGTCCCTGATCCGCGCCCATGGGACCAAGGTCTCGCTCCTCATCATCAACGAGCCCTTCACCCCGAACGCGATCACCTCCGTCGTCCGTGAGCTCGTGGCCGGGCCCGTGCCCGCCCTCGTATCCGCCGCCCAGGCATGCACGCCGGACAAGTACACCCTCGCGCTGCAGCAGGAGCTCAACTCCCGATGCCGGCGCGTCCTCGCCGAGCTGCACGAGCTGCTGCGCAAGGTCCCCAAGGACGGCAAAGTGCTGGCCGTGGAGCAGAAGACGGGCTTCGCTCAGGGGGAGAGAGGCAGCCTCCCGGCCACCGGCATACTGTGGGCTGCCTGCGACGATGTCATCGGCCTGAGCAAGGACGGAGCCGGGGGCTTCTTCGCGAGCAAGGCGGGCGAGTGGAGAGACACGCTCAAGGATGTCATGGAAGAGCTGAAGGAATGGGGCGAGGAGGAAGCAGACGACGATGAGGACGCAAGTGACGACGGCGATAATGACGACGTCGACGAGTTGGCAGACCGGCTCGGAGGAGCCCACGTCGACGCCCAGGACATGATCGACGACCTCATGAACTCGCAACCAACCATCCCCCGCAGCGACCCCGACAAGATCCGCCCTCGCCTCGAGTCCTCCCTCCGACGTCTCCGCCTCGTCATCCTCTTCTACGAAGCCGCCATCAAGCGCCGTTTCAAGAAGCTCCCTGCCCTCCCCCCGGCCGAGGCGCACGCCAAGGTGCCGTCCCGGCTTGACAAGGCCTTCCAGGCCTTGCAGGAGCTGCCCGACCGGTTCGAGGACCTGGCGGGTGTGTTCTACGAGCTGCAGCCCCTGGAGATTGACGAGGCCGCGCGGCGGTGTGTCGCTGACGCCGTCCTGGCGAGCGACCTGCTGGCTGAGAGCTGGGACGGTGCGGAGGATGAGTTTTCGGCGTGGGTGAAGAAGTTTTCGACGGAAATCAGCAAGGTAGACTAGCGTCGTAGCAATAGAGCTCAGCCCGCGCCTGATTCACACCCGAGGGAGTTCGTTTCGCTGCGTTGTCTGCGCATCGGCGAGAAATCGCCACAGGGACAGCCCAGTCACCATCTCGCGAGCACCGCACAATCACGTCCGAGCCGACGTCATCAAACAATGTCCTGTATTCGCCGCGTGGCAACTCATTTCAACCTTGACTACATGCGCCACATTGTCACAAAACGCTCCAGCCTCGCGCCCGCGCGCGTTTGTGTCTGTATGCCCCTTCTACACTCGCTGTTCCGCAGCTCGAACCCGCTATCATATCCAATACATACGGCCATCGTGGAAAAAGAAAGATCTTCATAATCTCGTCGCGTCTTTCGACCCCCTTAGGCAGCCCACTCCGCGTCGGCTCCGGGCCTCGGCTTGGGTCACCGCGCAACCGAACGAGGCTGTTCGAGGCTCGGAAACTCAAAGCGTTTGCCTCCCGTGGCGGAGTCGTCGTCAGGCACTGGGGTGCCCGGGGTCAGCGTGACATCCGGAGAAAGGGTTGCCGGACCGTCGCCCCGGGCACCTCCCTTTTCTCCGTCGCTCGCGGTCGACGCCTCGGGCGCAAGCGTCGTCCCGCGCGAGAGGGTAATGGTTCTTTCGGTGATTCCACTGCCGGCCATGTCCACCGAATCCTTTTCCAAATGCTCCGCCTCGGCTTCCTCCTCCTTCACCTGCGACAGGGGACGGGTCGACGACTCCGCACCTTCTTCCTCGGCCGGGTGCGCGGATCCGTCTTCGATGTTGACGCCGACCAGCTCGGCCAAGCTGCGGAAGTTGAACATGGGCTCGTGGCCGGTGTCACGATCCTCGTCGCTCCTCGACCCTGGATGAGTAAGGTTGCCATCCGGTCCCACAAACCCTTGGCCGTTGTAGCTGCCGGACGGGGTGTCTGCGAGGGACGACCCTATGCTGGACGCGTTGCTCATCTGCCTCAGATGAGAGCCACCCCGAGGGCGTCCGGTGGTGGCTATAGGAAGAGAGCCAGCCGAGGAGCTGGGAGACGTGGCCGGCTCGGGGGGTCCACGGTCCACGCCCTTGCCCTTGCCGTGGGCGGCGTCCTCGCTTTCCTCGTGCTCGCGCTCGTGTTCCGCCGCCGACGGTGATTCGTCGCCTCTCGAGGCGTGTTGCGCTCCCTGCACCGTGGCCTCCATCCGGAGGTTGCTGGCCGCGCTGTTGCCTCTCCTGCGCCCCAGGTGCAGCGAGAGGCTGCTTCCGCTGGCACCGCTCACCCCGCCTCCGTACGGGTCTTTGGCCTGTTTCTTCTGGGCCTTGCGCTCCGCGTGCAGACGCTTCTTGGCTTCCTTCCGCAGCGCCTTTTCCTCCTTGCGCTTGCGGTCCTCTTCGGCGGCCAGGGACAGCCGAACCGCTTCCATGAACATCATCTCCTCGAGCTCCTCCATCCTGGTGCGCCGGCTGCCGTCTGGGTTCCTATGGGGGTCCCGACCGTCGAGCTCCGAGCCCTCCGCTCCTCCGACGACGACCTGCTCGTGCCCCGGCGTGCTCGTACCCGTGCCTCCGTGAGTGCGTCGTCCAAATCTCGAGCGCATCGACCTCTGGTCGCTGCCACCCACGAGGAAAGCCGCCGTGTGCAGGGCCGTCGCCGCTGCTGCGCGGCGAGCTTGGTGAGCGCGCGCGGAGGCCAGCTTCGTGGCCCAGTCAGGGCGGACGCGGTCCGTGGTGATGACGTTGGGCGCCGTCGCCGACAGACTGTGCGTCCGTCTTCGACCTATCGGCTGGGGCGACGTCGGCGGGGCGAGGGTCGAGTTGAGGGAGCTCTGGGAGGACATGGCCGTGGACGAGGCGGGATGGGGGGACGTCGCCGAGAAGACCAAGCCCCGGCGGAAGGGAGGAGGGTCGTAGGTTACGCCAAACTCGGGTTGCTGGCAGTACGGGCAGGCCGACGGCTCCGAGATGAGCATCTCCGGCGGGTCCTGAGGTGACAGCCCCTCGTTGGGGTCTCTGGCTTGACCGTCGGGATGGTGTTCGGGTAGGTGGGGCTCGGCCCGCTTGATCTGGACGAAGCACTCGCTGCAGATGGGCTGGTCGCAGCAACGGGTCCGGTTCAGGTAGGGCGGGTACGACAGGAAGCAGATGGGGCATTCCGAGGCGTCCTTGTAGAGGAAGACCTCGATCGGTTGGCCGTTGACGAAGGGATCGTGGGGTAGACTCGTCTCCTTCGGGACCAGATCAGTCGACGACGCGTTGCGGGAGCTCACGCTGAGCGCCGCCGCGATGGCCTTTGCCCTGGGCTTGAGCACGTTCTTGACAGGTGCCGGCGCCGCAGCTATCGGGGACGGGAGGCTTGAGCCGCCGGCGGATTCGCTATGGTCCGAGGCGGCGGAAAGGGTCCTCGCACCCATCGGGACCGTCAGGTTCTTCAGACTCTGGGCGGACGCCGCTTCCGTCGGCGGAGGCCGGGGGACCAGCTCGGGGTCGGGGGCCGCGTCTGCAGGAGGTATGGGTAGGCCGCGGGCTGCGGCAACGAGCTGATGCTCGGCCCAGCTCTCGGACCAGTCGTTGAGGCCCCGCCAGAATGGCGCGAGTTTCCGCTCAATCTAACACGGGAAGTCAGCACGGTAGCAGTAAACGTCAACGGACCACACGCCGCCGCGGTGACGCACCTGCAGCGATCTCACGACTGGCTTGCTAAAGTCTTCGGTGCCAGTGTAGGTGCCCAGCGTGACCAAATAGCCGCCATCGACATGCTCCTCGCGCACGCTGCGTTCACGCTCCTTGACCCGAGCCACGCGCTCGCGCTCCAGTCGACGAGCTTCACGCTCCTGCCTCGTCTCGCGGCGCTCAAACGGGACATCTTGCCGGTCGCGACCACTGGGCTGGAGGTTGAGAAGGCCGCCGAGATCACCCCTGCCGGCGCGATGGCGGCCCGCATCGGAATGGTCACCCGAGCGAGACTCCTTTGTGTTGGAGTTGCCCATGATGGATGTACGGCGGTGCGAGAACCGAAAGCCGAAAGCCGATCTCGTGCGCGGGAGATGGTTCTTGTGCGGGATGCGCGCAGGACAATCGTCAGGCCCTCGGTCGGGTCGGTGGTGTCGCTCGGTTCGTTTGGACAGGCGGTCGATGCCTTGCCACTATCGGAGATGACTTGTCCTCCAGCTCTTCGAGCTCATCCAACGGGCGCCAGAAGTGCGGGTCGAGGCGTCGGTGGCCACGAGCACAGCGGTGGCACGGAGAGCCAGACAAGGGCTGCAGTGCGCGGCTTCGTGCTCGACAGTCGACGAATCAAGCTCGGAGAGGCCAGGCTGTCTGACAGAGGGGCGTCAGATGACGGAGGCCGGAGCCTGGTTCATTTCGCTGCGGCGGTGAGCTCCAGTGGTGGTTGGAAGATGTCGAATAGGCTCGCTCGGTTCCTTCGGTCGAAACGGAAGAGGCGGGTGGTGGAAATGAAGAAAAATAAAAGAAAAACAGAGAGATGGAGAGATGACAACTGAGGGATGCGAAGGACCCCCGGATCCACGGGCGGTCACGGCCGATGGAGCACTTGGCCGAGGACTGGCGAGGCCGGGCGACTCGGGTCGGTGAGGGGGCACGGTGAGGCCGCCACCAAAGCCGGCAACGTCGCCACGGACGGACGCTGGGAGGCGGGATGCGGCAGCGCGAGGCGCTGAGATCAGAGGGCGCGTCGGGTCGACGAGGATGGCGGGAAGAGGAGCGTTGGGATGCTTCCAGCGGGTGCG
>JALHBU010000236.1:28773-60785 GCA_024340005.1 Tolypocladium tropicale | reverse complement strand
GGGGGGGGGGTGGTGGTGACCCGCGGCAGAATCCCGTCAGCTGCAAGCTTGCACTTTTAGCATGCGCCACCAGCGCCGGCCCCCCGCGAGCAGCACCAAACCGGCAGCTGCCCCAAGCAAACAGCGCACTAACAGCCAATAGACTGGCGCCAAACAGCACGACCCGGGCGCTGTTTCAACTGCGGGCAAAAATCCCCAGGCTTTGTCGTCTGTCCTCCTGCAGGTGGCTGGGCCGCCGAATCCACCCGTCTGGGATGCGAGATGCCTCGTCCCTGGGAGGATGGACGACCCTGCCTGACAGGGCACGCAGGCGGCGGACGGACGATGCGTCCGGAGAGGGGAATGGGGGGCAAGGGAGCCCCTCCCAGTGACAGACTCGCTCCCGCTCTCCACTAAACCTGGAGGTCGCCCAAGGCCTTGTCATCCATCCAATGGAGCTGCTGCAGGGCCCACCACTGGCCGCGCTCATCGCGAGCGCAAGCAGCCCTGTATTGTTAGCCCAAGGCCGTCAGCCGTCGGGACCGACGACCATGGTCCCAGCATGGGCTTCCTCCTGTACGAGTGCCCGTATTAGCAGCAAGGTCGCAGGCGGACCTCTCCTCTGCAACCGTGCCTCCCCCGTGAAAAACGGTAAACCCGTGGCGCAGGGACCAAGATCAGGCCAGGGCACTTCCGAGGCTTCCGGGGCGGCAGGCCGTGACCGGCGCCCGTATTGGCGGAATCTGATCTGCGCCGGCAAAGCTGTCCGTCGGCAAACGCGCTGCCAGGCCGGCATGAGCTCTGGGCGGGCACTGTCCATGAGGCTCCATGCGCCCCTCCCCCCATTTCCGCTCGGGTGGCTGGTGCTGGGGAAGCATGTAAAACATCCGGTTTCGCCAGCCGGCATGTACGGAGCGCTCCGTACGCGGCAAATCGCCGTGCAGCCACCGGCAGCATGCACTCGGCACATCACACCATCGCACGTCTCTTACGCTGAACTGCGAGCTCGGAACGCGCAGTACTGGTGGGTGCACGTGTGCGCCTGCACGAATCCTGCGTCTCCGTCAAGCGCGTTGCTCCCGCTGCCAGCCGGGCAGCCAAGCTTCCAGAAGCTTGTTTGGAGGGTCCCGGCAGCCAGCCAAGACGCATGCGGAAGCCATGGATGTCTTGGCCAGCCTCAGCTACCCGGTGCCTGAAACGAAGCCACTAATCACAACGATCTGAAAAGACACGTCCCCGGGTTGCTTCACCAGCTGGGTGGGTGTAATCGTGTATATTCATTCATCAGTATCCATCTTCATGTCGGGCACGTAGTACTCGTGGCGGTACTCCCGGTGCACCCACCAGTCTATGCAACCAATGTGAGATCTACAAGCCCGCCGCATGATTCACCAAAGAAAACATCTCCGGGTATCTTCCCCAACTCCGCCCATGCATGGTCTATCTCATTGGCGCCCACGCCTGCAGCCACTCCCTCATCCGGTCCACGACGCCCTTCTCGGCCTCGGCGGCCGCAACGCACCACTCCAGGTCCCAGATCCTCTCTGCGGCCATCATCTCCGCCAGTCGCCGCCTCGTCTGGTTGGCCTCGTCGACGCAGAAGAATATGGGCTCCCCTTGGTCCGCGACCTTGTCGAGGAGCGGCTTCACCAGCGGCAGCGCGGCCTGGGCCGACGACCCCTTGGCGTCCAGGCCCGCGTTGGCCCGCCCGGTCTTGCACCACTCGTTGGCGCAGTGAGGCTTCCCGCAGCCCGTCATCAGCTGCTTGAGGTACTGCCTCTCGATCCTCCTGCGCAGCGCCTTGCCCTCGGGGTCGTACATGCTCACGTAGAGCGGGCCGAAGCACAGCGAGCAGAGACCGATATCGTTGCCGGGGCCCTGCCCCTGAGCGGTCCCCGCGCCAACCTGCCCCCTGGGCCCGACGCCGTGCAGCGTCCTGCCGCAGTTGATGTTGCGGCATATCTGGGGCTTCGGTCGGCTGACCTTGTCGAGTTCGTGGTGCTTCAGGTGCGTTTCCATGTCCCGCAGGCGGACAATCTTGTCGCACAGGTGGCATTCAGTGGTACGCGCTCCATCCGCCAGCTCGTGGGCGCTCATGGCCGAGAGGACGACCTCTGGAGCCGGGTTGAAGGGGTCCCCTTCCTGGGGCACCTCGAGGTGGCAGAATCGACAGAGTATCAGCTTCCCTGGACAGACGCTCGTCCGGTGCCTCGCGAGGTCCGGGAGCGAGTTTGTGCGGAACTCGCACGACGGGCACTGGCGATCCGTGTGAAACACCTCATCGTGCCTGGCCTTGCTCGTCGCCGAGTTCCCGTGCCGTCCGTCGTGTTCGCAGTGCCAGTGCGCTTCCCACGCGGCAGACCCTTTCTTGAAGACGGTTTTGCATTGCGGGCAAAGAATGTTGTTTCGGCGGCAAAAGTTCTCGTGCAAGACCATGGTTCGCTTAGGCACCCATTGCAGACAGTTTTTGCACTGCTCGTCGTCCACGCCGTGATTCTCGCCCTCGACGTCCATGGTCTCCGTAGGGCTGGGTATCTCGGCTGCCTTGGTTCGAAGGGTGTACGAAATGGGAGCCGAGCTCTGTTGCGCATCTGCAGCCTGGCGAGGGGCGTGGACTGACACGAGGATGGCATCGGCACCCTCCAGCTCCACGTTCGTCGGCGATATAGAGATGAGCTTGCTGCCATGCTCGGCAGGGCCAAAGTCGCCGAAGACGTGAGTGGAGTCGCGCGGCGGTGCCCTCTGTCGAGAAGACTTTGGCGTGACGAACAGCTCCAGCGTCTCATCTTCAGGGATGCCGCTGAGCGCGATTAACAACGGCTGCGTCCGGTTCCACGACGGCAGCGCGTAGTCGACGTAGTCTCCGGGCGATACCTGGCCCTGGACGTCCTTCCATATGTCCAGCTCGCCCCCCTTCGAGCTCCCGTTCGCAGGCTCGGTTTGCGCCTTGGTCATAATCTGGCGTAATGTTTCCCTGGCCTGCTCCTCGTTCAGGGCTTCGATGTCCACCTCGAGGTCGGTGTCGACGACGCAGATTCCGTCGCCCTCGGGGGCGAATTTGTCCACCAGGAACTTGAACGTCTCGCCCCGGACACCGTCGACCGAGAGGACGGCATCCTTGGTGAGGCAAGTGAAGTTATCTCGAAGGTGACGCTCGAGCAGCGATTTCCAATCATCAGGATTGTAGCCCGCCTCCAGCGGCCGCAGTCGCACGTACGTGCCCTTGGGCAGCTGCTTGGCGTGGACGGTGATCTGGATACGCGAGGCCGTCGAGTCCTCGGCCGTGAGGTCGATTGGGTCGTCGGCGGTGGCGTCGCTTGCCACGAGCAGGTCCTTTTCCCCCACGCCCAGAGCCTCCAGCAGGAACGGACTTAGACCCAGCGTTCCTTCGGGAGCTGAGAACTCCCGAATGCCCGCGTAGACGACGTTACCGTTGGCCGAGTTCACCAAACGGAACGTGAGCGGATGTGGCAGCTGTTGGCTGTTTTCATCTTGCCCATAGCTTCTTGAAAAGCCAGAATTGTACGTGTTCAGAGGGTCGAAGGAGGTGAAGGTGGCACCGCCGGGCTGGCGCGACGGCGCGGCGGCGAGGAGCTGCTCGAGAGCGGACTGGGGCAGGATGATCTTGTCGCCGGAGAGGTTCTTGGGAGCAAGGGAAGCAGGCGAGAGCACCGCGTACGCGCGCGACCAGCGCAAGGCCGGGGGCTCATCCATGTCTGAAGGAGCTGGGCGGGCGATGCGACGGATGGTAGGTCGTCGGCGAGGTGAGTGGGGGTGGGCGATGGCCGCTATCGCGACGCAGCAGCGGGTCTGGGCTTCAGCAACTCGGCGTGGCAGAGGAAGCCTTCCATGTCGATGAAAAGACGGAAACACTTCAGTGCCAAGCACAACACAAGGCGAATGGAGGGATTCGCAGGAATATCAATCCATCGAGGAGCGCACGCGCAAAGGCGAGGTGCTCAGTCAGCGGATTCCGCCATGTTCCATCGGCGGTCACGTGCCATGGAAGCCTCCAGACGAAGCTCTCGTCGACGACTGAACGCGGACAGCTGAATCATTGCGATGCTCTCAGGCTTGGTGAATCGTTTCACGATATTTGCGTTTTCTCCTCTGCGGTCTGCGAACAGTGGCAGCCGATGCGATCAACACGCGCACCCGAGCATCTGCCAGAGCTCCAGGTCGAGGGGCTCGCCAGCCTAGCTCCCCCTCAGCTCCGCCCGCCGTCGAACCACAGTGGGATGACGACGACAGCGCAGCCCCGCCGGCGCCTCCTCCGGTAGTCGGCCCGGGGCCCGGAGCCCGTCCCTCTCCCCACAGGCGCCGAAGCCTCAGATCCATCCATCCATACCTTGCCGCTGCTCGTCCTCGCATCGCCTCTCCGGCTTGCCTGTCGATGAATGGAGGCACTTCTTCTGCGAGGTGCCAATAGGCCGCCGGACCCCCGTCTGCGCACGTCCTTGTGTCCCCCTGTGTCCCCATGTGTCCCCCCTCCCTTGAGGAGACGGACGAGCAGGCCCATCCCGACCGACTGGACCGCTCGGCAAGGTGGAGTCCCCCGAGGCCGCACGGCACTGGCGCGCCTGGCGATGGCGGCTTGCAGTAACGTAGCCACGAGCTGCAGCCCCGCGAGGTGACCAAGATGCATGTCGGTGACCCGGGCGCCGCGACGCGGTGCGTGGCCCAGCCATGGTCTGGCGGCGTGCCCAACATCCACGTCCCCCGGATGGATGCCCCTTCGTACATGTACATAAGCGCATTACGTCTTGCCAGCCCATTCGCCTCTGGCCGCCCGCCCCAGCGTCGGCCGCGCGTGGCGCCGCAGCAACTCGCCGTAGTTGTGCCATGCAGCAGAGCCCGACTGGTCCGATAAGCGTGACTCCCCCTCCTTGGACAGATTCCCTCGACAGATTCCCTCGACGGACTTCGCCTCGACAGATCCCTCGACAGATCCCCCCCTGCGCCCGCCTGGCGGCCCGGAGCTCGCGCGGCCGAGACACGACCCCCAATCTGCTCATCACAGCGACTCCCCCGTGGCTGGGGGGCCCGCCGCCCACCGATCCCGTCGAGTACAACACCACCCTGCAGCCCACGTCTTGGCCCTCGTCTTGGCTCTCGCACCTCTCTCGCTCACCTCGAGACACCGCAGCAGCTCTGCAACCTCGCGCTGCGCTCCAGACCGCAGATCCGCCTCCGTGCCCCCGTCAGCATCGACACGTCCACGCTTGGACAGAGTCGCGCCCGTCCGCAGAGCTACCCAATCCCACCCCGGCCTCTGTTTCAGCGAATGGGCCTTGGCCCGGCCCGGCCGCGTTTGAGCGGCGGAGTGCAATTTGCATCTGTCTCACGGCCCCTCGTCGTCTGAGTACGGAGTTGGGAGTCAGGCGTGCGAGTGATACAGTACGTGCGCCGGCAGATTTAACCTTAGTCGGCATCTTTATCTTGTGTCGCACTCCAGCCCCAGATCTCGGACCAGCTGGCCCTCCGTCACCCCTTCATCGACCCTCTCCTCTCGACTCGCCAGAGGCGGCTGTTGACTACCTGACTGACCGCGATACACCACCTCCAGCAGACGCTGCCAACCCGGCTCTTCGCAACGCAACGTTCATACGCGCCTCTGCGCTCCGTATAAGCCAGCCGTCGTCTCCACCATCACCACCACCACCACCACCTCGTCTCCTCCTCCACCAACCCCGCCCCGCCTCCTCTTCCGTGTCCCGGCAGCCTGACATGAGCCAAGCCACCGTCATCGGTCAAACGCGTGAAGAGCTCGAGACAACATCGCCATCCCTCTTCGACATCCTCCACAACTCCCTCGTCCTCCGCAACACCGCCCCCTACCTCCCCGTCTCAAGTCTCCTGAGTCTAGCTGCGACCGACCGAGCCTTCAGGGCCCTCGTCTTCGGCACCCCGGGCGTATTCCGACATCTCGACCTCGCCAGCGTAAGGAGCGCCCGCTTTGAAATCGACGCCATCGATCACGGCGGCGAAGTCTGGCGCAATGTGCAGCTCGATGAGAACCTCACTGAAGATGAGTGAGTGGCCCTCCAACCGACGTCTTGCTTGATGGGCTCGTGAACTGACTTGCGCGCGCGCTCGCGCCAGCTTCTACTCGGGACCGCTGAGAGGCATCTTCTCGACCCTCCAGCGGCGCAACATCCTTCAGGATGTCCAGACCCTCATCCTCGATGGCCTCTCCGTGACGTCGGAGCTGTGCTACGAGATCATCAACGACGCATCCTTCAGCGTCCGCATCCTGTCCATCCGCGACGTCAAGAACCTCAACCAGGCCAAGCTGCGCGGCGCCCTGCAGTATGCCTGCCGCAGGACCCGACCCGCCGGCACGCCCCGGCTGAAGGCGCTCTACGTCTTCGGATCCAAGGACTCGCCTAGTCTGACCGAGACGCCGGCGGCTGCGGTTGGGGCCGGTGGGCACCGCTGCCCGTCCATCGGCTCTGGATGGAACCACAAGAGCCAGGTGGCCCTGACCAAGTCTCTCCGGCGCGAAGGCGACGCCTGGTGGTCGAAAAGGGGCCGTGTCATCTCGCGCCCAATCTCGGACGAGTGGGTCAACTGCATGGTGGCCTGCGAGGGCATCATCGCCTTGGACGCCCTGCTCTGCCAGGGACCCCGGCACCGCAACTCTCCCGCCTTCGGCCGGCCCTCGCTGCGAGCTGACAGTGCCCCCGCGGCGGCGACGCACGCGGTCTCCGGTTGCCAGGACTGCGGCAAAGCCCCCGAGGGGCTCGTCCACCCGGCGACCACTCCCCCCGCGAGCCTCCCGCTTCTCGCTCCCCCGCCGCTGCTGTCCTCATCCGTGCGCGCCGCGACCGCGCCTCACCACCCGTTCGTGCCGTTCGTCGCTCGCTGCGCCGACTGCCTCCGGGGGCGGTACTGCGCCGGATGCGACAAGTGGTGGTGCGAGAGCTGCTACCAGCTGCCCGGGCAGCAGCAGGGGCCTCAGGCCGACGTCAGCGACATTGTCGTAGTGGAGGATGACGAAGACGGCGTGAGCGAGTCTGAAAGCCTGGAAGCATCACCCATGACCCCGAAGATCAAGGTACGGAATAACATCTGTCACCAATGCACCGCTGGGACGAGTCGGCAACCTCAAGGGCGTACGCTCGGATGACGGGACGAGGTGAGATCGGCTTTGTCAAGCTCGATCTGCCCCAATCCTCCTCGAATTTGTATGCGGAACCGGTTGCCACCTTACGCTGAGCGGAGGCAGAAAGTCGCAATCAAAGCGCTTCTGGACATGGAGTATCTGCTGACTTGTTGTTATGAACCAGATCCGAATCTCCAAAAGCTGCTGGGAATGCGGCAACAACGTGGGTGTCTCCAGACCGCCGGCGCGACAAGGGAGGCAGAACTGACTCGGGATTCGTAGTGTGATTCTTGCATCGATCAAACCCAGAGGGTCTGCAGGAAGTGCTGCGGCGGCTACTGCATCATCCACAACGAGGGGTCGTCTGCGAGCCACGTATGTCCCCACGATTGGTGTCCAAAGGAGAATTAAATGCTAACTGCTCGCGTAGTGCGATTGTACGTCCCCGAGGCGTGGAGAAAGGCCTTCGTGGATGCATATGCTGACCGTGTATAGGGTGCGTATCGCGAGGCCGCGGCCTCGGGCGTCTGTGAGTTCGACTCCAGAGGCTTGGTCGCCGGATGGCATGCCGCGCCGGGATAACATCCGGCGGTGGCTGTCAGGGCATCGGGGCACGTCGACGAGCAACGGTCGAAAGACTCTTGCTCTCACACTGACCACGTAAATGCGGGCCGGGAAGGCACAAAAAAAGGGGGAAGTTGAAATCAGGGCTCGTTGCTTGACAGAGGATACGATGGCGCCGGACTGGTTTGGCTAGGATCTCTTTCCGCACATTCATAGTCTATCAAGAGCGAACTCTCCTCCATGAAAAATACACCACTCTTTCAAGGGATGATTGCGTATGATATTTGCCGTAGCCATCTACCTCGGCCGTGTGATCAGCCCGCAGGGCCTGCTGTGTCTTTGTTCTCCTGCATGTCGAATCCATGGCGGAGAGACGGCCTGCGCGATTGCACCGGCGACAATGCGATTATCTTGCGCCATCACATGATGCTCTCGCAAGTAAAGCGGGATACCCGCGCGACCGGATTGCGGCATTCAGACGCTTCGTCGAGCCCACGGGCTTCGGTACCCTGGCATGGCCCCGGCGCCCCGCATCCTGTTCCATGGAACGATCAAACCATCCGAGCACAGACTGCGTTTGAGTTCTGTTTATATCACGTCCGGGGAAGGTCCGCAGCGGGTACTGATGCCGTAGTCTCAGATGAAACGTGCCTCAGCGGCACCGCCCGCGACGTCTCCAGTTGCGCTACAAATAGCATCAAGTGTCCCAAAATAGTCGTCGGTTTCTCTCAAGGCACTTGGATTCCGGTCGCAAATTTGCGCGCCACCAGCGCTGCGCCAATCTCTTCGTACTCTTGCCTCGTGACGGCGACCCTGTCGATGTTGACGTGGTTGGCCATGTTGGCGGCGCCGGACCAGGTGCTGAGAATGGGATCCGCGGGCCTGGCGACGCGCACGACGCAGTCGTCGGGGAAGCGCTGCACCACCTCCTTCTGCAGCCGCTGGATGAAACCGTCGAAGAGGGAATTGCCGCCGACCACGACGATGTTGGCAAGAAGGCCCGGCCAGAGACCGATGGGGAGCTGCTGCAGCGACTGGTGTATGAGATCCCCGAGCCCGGGCTGCCGCATTCCCATGTCGCAAGGGCTGAAGATGAGCTCCGGGACCGTGAAGCGTTCGTTGCGCAGCGTCAGCACGTCTTCGTTGGTCTGTCCGCCAGCAGCCATCTTCCTCGCCTTGGAGTGCGTCGCGGGGTCGTACTCGCGGAGCTCGCCCTTGGTCCTGGCGTGGAAGTCGGGCAGGACGTAGTCCTTCACGATGCCGCCGCCAGTCGTGAAGCCCTCACGCCGTTCCCCTCTGGTGCCCTTCCACGACTTCTCAATGTCGGCCTTGAAGTCGGCCGAGACGTAGCACGCCGCCTCCTTCATCTCGTTGACAATGTACGTGTCGTTCCGCACGTCAAAGTGCCGCAGGGATATCAGACGGGTCAGGTAGTTGGTGAGGACCTTGCCGCCGACGTCGAGCCGGCGGACGGCGGAGTGCAGCGGCTGTCCCCGGAGGACGGGCGTGACGGTCGTGTGGGAGTAGCCGGAATCGACGAGGAGAAAGACTTCGGCGGGCGTGGCCGCGGCTGTGTGCGCGTCGAGCGGCGTGCGGAAAAGGTTCTGGACATCGAGGTAGGCGTTGAAGGTCGGCCCTGTGCGGCTCAAGTCAGCAGTCTGGGCTTCGCCTCGCTCGGTCTCGGGTGCCCTCACCAATGCCCCGATAGTAGCTCGCGAAGCCGTATTCCTCAAACACCACTTGATCGCAGTTGGTCTGCAGCGCCGGCAAGCCGCTTGGCGGCTCCGCGAGGATCAGACGCGTCTCGCCAGGGTCGCATTTCGTGGGCGCCTTGTCGTCGAACAGCTCGTGGTCCCAGATCTCCTTCTGCGCCTCCCAGTTGACGATGAAGCCCTTCTCGACCGGCCGCCGGAACTGGATCTCGCCGTAGTCGCGACACTTGTCGAGATCGGACCCCACGTAGACCTTTCTCGCTCGGTCACGCGCGATGCAGTTGGGGATGACGCGCGGCTCGCCCGGGACGCCGTCCTGGACGACCCCGGCTTTCAGGGTATAGCCGCCATTGTCGAGGACCAGCGTCTTCGCGGGCCGAGCTGGGGCGGCGGGCTTGGACTTGCGGCCCCCGGCCATGGAGTCGCGCTGTGAGGGGTTGTCAGAGCGAGCTGGACAGAAACCCCGGGAGTGAGATTGAGTCGTCGGTTGGAGAAGAAACGGCCAGGACGCGGAACTCGCGATCTCGACTGCCGTGGCGGATTACGTAATGTTGACTTACACCACAGAACTCAACCTGTAGCTACGGCAGGGCTCGAGGGAAATCACAATGATGCCAATGGACGTGAACCTGTGCAGTGATCTTTAGGTGAATCAAGCAATTGATGGGTTGGCGCAGCTGTGGGAGGCCCGGGGCTGGAACTGGCGGAGGGTTCCGCGCCGCATCTCTAGTGTATCTACGAGGCCCAGGAGCCAAGTTTATCGGATAGCACCCGGGACTTGGAGAGGGGAGCCACGCGAGGGGCTGCGTGCTCGGCTTCCTGTTGACTGGTGACGGACAGCGTCTCAGTGCAATTTGGACACGCAGCTTGTCGGGCCCATTCTTGCGCGACGCATCGCCGTCTTCGTAACGGCCTAGATTTTCGCATTGTCTGCCGTCTGCTTGGGTATCAGTCCCCAGCGTTCTGACACGGCGTCCCGAGGAACAACACCCTTGACCGCCCTCGAGTTTACAAAAGTCTCGCCTCCGCTCTCCCAGGCGTAGTCCCTCCACAAACCCAGGCTGGGCCACATCTGGTCCCGCACCACGGCCGCAATCTTCTCCTTTCTCTGCGCCGCACCGTCGTTGGCGCCGCTGGCGAGCCCGACAACGCTTTTCCAGAGGCTCCACGTCTCCTCCAGCTCCTCCACGGCAGACACGCCCATGACGCTGACACCGATCCGCGACGGCAGGCCGTCTTGGTCGACGTTTGCGTCGGCCAGCACGCTGGACGGGTACGACACGGTCCCGAAGGGCGCACCAACCCGAGCCCAGTTTTCCAGAGCCCATCGGATGGCGACCTCCTCGAGATGCTCGCCGCTCTCGGAGGCGATCAGTGCCAGGTCGTTGCAGGCCTTACGCAAGGCGGGCGGCGCAGGGTGCCACGACGCCATGGGCCCGTTGTCGACGCCCCGGGTGGTCAGGAGGCCCATGCCCAGCATGCTCGCGTTCAGGAGGCACTCGACGCCGGCGCGGCGGAACCGCTCCAGCAACTCCGGCCGGCCGAGCTGGCCGTTCTGCACGCAAAAGTGGCCGTACGACAGGACAGCGTCCAGCGGCTCGCCGGTCTGCTCCAAGATCATCTCGGCAAGGGTGGCCAGGACCTCGACCGGGTACCCGCTGATGCCGACGTAGCGCACCAGGCCCTGGTCGCGCAGCCGCCGCAGCTCCCGGACGGCGTCGAGGACCTCGGCCGGCGACACGAACTCGACATCGTGGGTGTAGACCAGGTCCAGGTACTGCGTGCCCAGCCGCTCGAGGCTGCGGCAGACGCTGTAGCGGATCCAGGCGGGGGAGTAGTCGAACTCGTCGCCCGCGATGCGCCCGGCCTTTGTGATGAGGAAGTACCCCTGCCGCGGCGGGGGCGGGGTCAGCTTCCGCAGCGCATCGCCGAGGAGGATCTCGGAGGGACCGTAGTACGGCGACGTGTCAAAGGCCGCGATGTTGTGCTCGAGCGCGCGGCGGACGATGTCGGTGTAGGGCATGCGAGCCGGGTCGGAATGGTACTGCGTGTTGAACGTGGCCGTCCCCAGGATGAGGGGCGGCAGGACCTGGGAGAGAGGCTTGCGCGGGACGGCCATTGCGGCGTCTACGGCTCTTGGCGAAGTCACCTAGGCTGGCGAAGCCTGTGCATGATCCGGTAAGGTAGAGAAAGCAGGATGTCCGGTCTCTCAACAGGGAACGGAGACGGCGGGAGCGTTCGCGGCCCACCCGGACCGGATGAAGGAAAATTGTCGACAGTTTGTCAGCCAATGGCATTCGACGGAGCAGATGCGCCAGGACCGTCGATACGACCCAGCAAAGTCCGGCATGAAAAGTATGCCAGGAGCGCAAGGAGATGGACGAGGAATTCAACCCAAAGGGCTTTTGCAGCCTCCCGGCTTTGTTCACAGAACGAGTGGGCACACGCAGAACAGCGTCGATGTGATGATTCATGGGCTAGGGTGGTAGGTACCTAGAGAGCACCTTATGCGCTCCAAGCACTGAATCGGTTAGCTGCGGCGGGTATCTGCAGCGCCGATGCGCTTGCCTGCAGTTGACAAGCCGTTGGCACCGCTACTGCCGGCACGCGATACATGGGTTTTCTCGCGTGTTGTGCAATTGCATACTTTAAGCATGGACGGCAGTGTGTGAATCTGCCCCGTCTCTGCGGTGAACGTGCGTGCAGAGCCGTAGAGGGCCCCATAGCACTTGAATACCCACCCGCGCCGCTACTGCCTAGGCTACTTAGATACAAATACGTGGCTCTGCAACCAATCAACATCAAGTGCTTCCCCCGTGGCGCAATTGGCTAGCGCGTCCGACTGTTAATCGGGAGGTTGACAGTTCAAGCCTGTCCGGAGGAGTTCTTTTTTGGTCTTTTTTTGAACTTTTTGTTTGGTTCGGTTTTCAATTTCGATGTGATTGTCGTGACGCAGAGTAGCCAGCCGGACTGGTACTGCAGGCGGGTAAACAATTGGTGCTAGCTAAACAGCTTTGCGCGGCAACGCTCCATGTCGCCTAGGGCTTTGGAGTTGAGGTGTCGCCTGGGGGGAGACACAGAAGACCCAGGAGAATCTGGAGACGCAGCTTGACAGGAGCACAGGGGACGCAGGAGACGCGGGCACAGATCGGTGTCTTTGATACAAATCTCACAGATCAAATTCCGGGACACGGACAAGGATTGAGGGAGCAATTGAAGTTGATATTGAATGAAATTTACAATTGATTTATGGTGGCAAGTCAAATTATATATGCGTCCCACGTCTTAACGCCGCCTCCCCAGGGTATGCTCATCCATCATATCGCCACGTACTTCACCATCAACTTGAGAGACCAGCCCTCACTTAGACGGCAGAGCGGTGCTCGATATCGTCGACCTTCTCGGTGTACTCGGTGCGGCCAGCAAAGGTCTCGTGGGGCCTCCACTTGGCCGAGTTGCGAGGGGTCGTCTCCTCCATCATCTTGTCGACCTGTTCCAGGGACAGGCCCTTGGTCTCGGGGACGAGGAAGTAGGAGTAGACCAGGGCGCAGGTGCAGAGTCCGCCCCAGACGAAGAAGACGGACGACTTCATGTTGCCCCTGTCGGGTCCGACCATGTAGGGGGTGATGACGGCGATGATGGTGTTCCACAGCCAGTTGGAGGCGGTGGACAGGCCGACACCGCGGGAACGGATGGGCAGGGGGAAGATCTCGCCGATGACGATCCAGGCACCGGGGCCCCAGGTAGAGGCGAAGAAGAAGATGAAGATGGCGATGAAGGCAATCTGGGCGTTGACGGCGGGGATGTTGTCGGCGATCTGCGCGCCGTTGCCCTTGCTGGGGTCGGCGTGGGTGTGGTTGAAGCCGACGGTGACACCGATGATGGCGACGAGGAACTGGCACACCAGCATGCCAAAGGCACCGAGAATGAGAATGGTACGACGGCCGAAGCGCTCGACGGTCCAGAAGGACAGAGGCGTGGAGAGCACGTTGACGAGGGTGAAGATGAGGGACATGAGGAAGGTGTTGCTGATGGCACCGGTCGACTGGAGGAAGGGAGTCGAGTAATAGAAGATGAAGTTGACACCAGTCCACTGCTGCATCATCTGGAGCGAGGTACCGAGGATGGTGCGGCGCAGGTTGGACTTGGACTGCCACAGGCTGCCCTTGAAGCAGTTGGCCCAGCTGCCGAACCAGGTGGTGGAGGGGATCAGGGCACGCTCGTACTCCTCGTTGGCGATGATCTCGGCAATCTCGCTCTGGACGTACTCGGAGTCCTCGGGCTGGCCGCGGACGCGGGCCAGGGCGTTGATACCCTTCTGGATCTCACCCTTCTTGATGAAGTAGCGAGGGGAGTCGGGGAGGAGGAGCAGGCCACCGCCGAGGATGAGGGCCCAGGGGAACTGGATGGCGATGGGGACACGGTAGGCAGCGGTGGTCTTGTAGTCCTTGGTCGCGTAGACGACAACGGACGCCAGCATGATGCCGATGGTGATGCAGAACTGGTAACCCGCGACGAGGGCACCGCGAACCTTGCGAGGGCAGATCTCGGACATGTAGAGAATGACAATGGCGGACTCGAAACCGACACCGAGACCTGCGACGAGACGACCGGCAACAATGGGGCCGAGGGCAGCGCTGGGGCTCGTGATCATCTGGATAACAACACCGAGGGCGTAGATGACGCAGCCCATGATGACGGTCCACTTTCGGCCGATGCGGTCGGCAACGTCACCGGCGATGAGGGCGCCAAAGAAGGTTCCGCAGGACAGGATAGAGACGATAAGAGAGGTCCTGCTCGACGAGACCTCCGTGGCACCGGGGTACTCGACGGCGTCGACGAAGATCTGAGAACCCAGGACACCGTTGATGTAACCGGAGTCGTAACCAAAGAAGATACCACCGAAGGAGGCGAAGGCGCACATCAGGTAGGCCTTCCAGGTGACGGGGGCCTCGATGTGCTCGACATCCTGGGCAGTGTGGAGGGCGTTGGAGATGCGGCGCTCCTCGCCCGTCTTGTTGTCGACGACGTCGGCCATGTTGTTGGGTTTTGCCTCGCGCGCTCGAGGTGCTGGTGGTGATGGAAGGAGTATGGAATTGAGGGAAGAAGAAAATAAAGGGGAAGGGTGTTTGTCGATCCCCAGAAGAAACAACAAAGATTGTCTCTGTCGTCTAAGTGGGGGGAGGGTTAGCAGGGGTGATGGCAGGCCCGTGAGACAACCCAGGTGAAGATGGACGAGACGAGACAAAGCAAAAACACGCAGCGGAGGGGTGGGCGCGAGCACTTCCTTTTAATCTTGGGGCGTCGTCGCGAGAGCACACGATGCGACGTGCGGAGGGCCCAGCCTGGTGTAGAGCAGAGCCCGGGGCAAGGATGGGCCCGAAAGGGGGTGGCCCTTGGGGGAGGCGGGCAGGGGTGGCGCTGGCCGTACGGGGCCCGGCGCGGAGCAGATGTTCGCTGGGTGAAAAGCTTCCATGGCGCCGTGTTCTCTGGCAAAAGGCTATTCTCGACTGCGTCGCCCAGCGTCGAGAAGCACGCGTCCGGGGAACCCGCGTGGGGATTTTGCGGGGCCCTGGCCGGCCCATGCTACGAAGTAAGGCCGACGGTAGTGGGAGCTGCGGCGGAGGGCCCACACCGGCTGGCAGAGAAGCGCCGAGAAGGGCCGGCCGTTAGGCCCCTTTGGGCCAGCAGCGCACCAAGCGAAGGCTCTGACGATGGCCCTGCACGCATGGACGGATGGATGGATGCGGACGGCCTGCACGTTTCTGCTCCCTCTCTCTCCCCCATGGGCAGAAAAATTGGAGAATTCCCCCGAGAGTTTGGGGATGAGGGGGAGGAGGTTTGCTCCCCGTCTGCGCGGCGAACCTGGGGGAGGAGGGAGGGGGGTGGCTTGATGCCGGTGATGCGAGAAGAGAGAGCCTTCTCGGACGGTGGTGGAGGAGGAGGAGCATGATCGTCACCACCAGGCTGCGTGCCGTCTGCAAGCAACGCGACCTGCGCACAGTACGAAACGCCGTATCCGTCGTCCCGTCGTCGACCGTAACCCGTGACCCGTGACCAGCCGCGGATGGAATTTTTTTTTTCTGTCTCCTCCGGGGACGTAACAAGGGACATGCTTTAGGCACAGGTGACCCGACGAAAACTATGCGGCCGCGCCGCCATCCATCGTGCCACTGACGCTGGACCCGACCGCGGGCGGCGGCTCCGTCCCTGGCCGGCAGCCGTCTGGCTGCGCGCGGCCCGTCACGTCCTGCGTGCGAGTCGTCGCGGCGATGCTGTTAGTCACGAGCGCGGGCGTCGGTAATGAGAGGGCCAGTGCTGGCACGCCACCCGCCCGCACGCCGGTCCACCGCTGGGCCGGCCGAGATCGACTTTTCCCTCTTGGCTGGAGGGATCGGCCAGGCCAGGCCAGGCACGAGTAGCGCGTGCGCAGCGTCAAACGCCTTTGGGGGGAAGGGGAGGGGGGAGTCGTCCTCACCGCACCACCGTTTCTGCGGCGCATGCGTTCGCGACGACGAGGTGCGTCAGGAATCGGCGGTGGTGGTTTCGTCCGCCCAGTGACCCGTGGACCGACTCATCTTCCTTCTCCCTCATCTCACGATTCCCATCCGTGCCTCACCCCCGATGGCCTCGCATGGCCAAGGACGGGGGTTATGGGCCCCGGCGTCTCCCAATGGGCCAATTTTCGGTCGTACTCGATGCGCTAAGCCTCCCCACCGCAGTTCCAAGCCGCCGTGTGGCAGCACCTTAATTGACCGAGTTAGCGGCCTCTGGGCGCGCCACATCGACCACTCCTCCGGGATGGATCTGGCTCGGCAGCCCGTTGGCAGCGCATCTGGCACGGTCAGCTGCTTCGTCGAGCCCGAAACCTTGAGCTTGCTGCGTGCGGTCCACGGCCGCTTACAGATGCTGGGGGGGGGCGTGGATGGGCGTTGTCATATCATGCGATGCATCTTTCCGCGGACCCCGTCGCCGTCGCCGTCGCCGTCTGCCCGCTCGTCGTCGTCGTCGTTTTCGTTGTCGTCTTGGTGGGCGGTTTGCAGCATCCAGCGGCAGATGCGCCTCCGTCGTCACGAGCAAAAATGGACGGGAACGCTGAAGAAAATTCCGTGAGATGGCCAGGGGTCTAGCCACGGGTCTAGCGACGGTTGTGGTGGTAACCCGCGCAAGTGCAGGGCCTCCCAGGCACACATCAGGGCCGTCGCAGGGGGCAGACGAGCACACCCACCACTGCTCGGCTGCCCACGGGGGATTGTGGCGCTGCCGGGGTGTGCCTCATGGCGGGTGGATTTGGCCGAGAAGGGCCAGAGTTTTTCAACCTCATCTCCAGACACACACACGACACACGCACACACGCATATCCACGCGCGCGTGCCCCGGTTGCCCGGGTCGAGACGCCGTGGCCGGATTCTCGCCTCATGGGCTGATGGAGCCCGTGGCTTCGCCCTCTGCTCGGCGCTTCTCCAACCGACCTGTATGTCACTCTTGGCCCGTCGAATTCATCCGGCGACAGTAGCTCTCATGTCAACGCCAGACCCGGCCCGATCCCGCATTGTCGCTCGCTGGGGCATTCATCCGCAGTCACACCTTTCCCCTCGTCTTGCCTCGTGTCATGTCACCTCGCCTCGGCTGGGCTCCAGTCCCTGCGAACCTGGGGGTGTTCCCCTCCTCCCTCTCTTCCCTGCCGACAGCGCGAGACGCGCCACCTCGTCCAGTCTGGATGCGACCCTCTACTGGTACGGCACGCCGCTGCAGATGCAGCCGCGGGGTGGTGTTCCCAATCCAGGTTGCCATGCGCATCCCGGGCCGATGAGGACCCTGGTCATGGACGATGGCACCGCAACCTGCCAGCCTGGCCGCTTGACGGGAGACCGACATGCTGCCCCACGGCACCGAGCGACCTTGCCGGTAGCCGAGTACGAGTTCTCACTCGCACCTTCGAGCAAGAGTTCATAGCTCATTATATTTTGCGTCTCCGCACGATGCCGTGTTGGTCGCGCGACGTGCCAAGAGCTGCCTTGTCCTGAGCCAGACGTTGCATTGCGAATGCGGATGCGCACGCAGTCTCAGTCAGCAAAGAGCCCAGCGGAGTGAGACAGGCCATTGTTACTGCGGCGGCCCGCGCCGGGCTGTTTCTCTCGTCCTTGCACCTCGCGCTTGGCGCATTGTCGTTGAGACATTCATGGCGCCCCAGTGTCTGGCCATTTGCAAGACACCGCGTGGCACATTGGCTCGCGTGGCTGACGCGCGCCGCGCGGCGTGTCGTCAACACAATCGGCTGGGCTGCGGCGTCTACTCCGTGATTTCCTACGCGTGACGGTTGCCAGCTTCATCTGTTTCTTCAACTCGGAGACTAGGCTAATACGTCGAGGGCAGCATGCTGCCTCGCCCGCCGTCCGTCAGCAACACATTTCCATCTACATAGCTGCCCGCCTTGCTCGCGAGAAACAGGGCCGCACCGGCCATGTCCTCCTCCCGGCCTACCCTTTCCAGGGGCACGAAGCTGTTGGGGAGGCTCCCCTCGTTCCGCGGGTCGTCCTCCGACTTCATGAAGGGCATTCCCGCCGTCATCTCGCTGGGGTAGAAGCCCGGCGCGAGGGTGTTGACGCGGATCTTGTGTGGCGCCAGGAGGGTCGCGAGCTGCTTGGCCAGATGGGCGGCGGCGGCCTTGCTTGGACCGTAGGCAAAGCTGGCGGCGGGCCGGCGTGAGTAGGCCCCGAGAGACGTCGTGATGACGACCTGCGACTTTTGCGACACCACCGCGCGACGGTTTCCCTCATCCAGCAGGTCGAGAAAGGCAACGGCCGTGTAGAAGGCGCCGGTGACGTTGACGTGAAACGACTCGGTGAAGTGCTCCATGCTGTGGCGCCACAGACCCTCCTGGAGGGCCTTCACGCCGATATTGCCGGCATCTCGCAGGATCTCCGACGCATCCGCGGTAGAGACGCCGCTGTTTGCGAAGACGACGTCGCAGTACCCAGAGTCGTCCCTCACGAAGGCCGCGGCGGCGAGCAGCGACTCCTTGGACGTCACGTCGCAGGCGACGACCTTGATGCGGTCGGGGCTGGACGAGGCGTCCCTGGTGGCTTGCAGCGACTCGACTCGCCGGCCGAGGATGTAGACCGTCTTGGCGCCGTTGGCCACCAGCGCGTGGGCGATGATGCGGCCGATGCCTGAGCCGGCGCCCGTGATGACGGCCACGAGGTCGTTGACTTCGAACAGGGACCGGGCGTCATAGGAAGCAGCCATCTCGTCGGACTCGCCTCGGGGCGAAGGTTGCAGCCGAAGAAAATCGGGATGGATATTGGTTGCAGCTGGAGAGATGGCTTTTGCTCGTCCGTCTAGGCGCTACTAAACTTTCTACGTGGCCGTACTATCTTGATGAATTCGACTCCACGATATACGAGGTGGGCGAAGGCATAGCGACGGACCGGAGATGTGGGCAGATGCCATTAGCCGGCCACGTGATATTCCATTCCAACGGCGTTGTTACGAATACGAGTACGGAGAATAACGTTAGTAGGTGAGGTTAGGTATTCTTCCCCAGAAGCTGCGCGCGTCGAATCGGGCCGCGCCCAAGCCTCGTCGCTCCCCCGCGAGTGGCTTCGAGCGTCCGGGGCTCCGGCCGTCCGGGGCTATTGGCTTCCCGGGCTTCGTGCGTCCGGATGCGGGTTGATCGCCGGGGGGGTTCCTCGTGATGCACGCCAAGGCTCGACTGTGGCTGTCACTCCTGCTTCTGCGTGATTGAATTTCCGCGACAGCGTCACCCATCCGAGATGTGGCTGCTGCCGCTCGGCGGTTTGTAAACATGAACAAAGTGCTCGCACACGCAGCTATTGCCGCATGTTGGTTGCAACGGCGGCTCCCGGACGGCCGGAGCAATGTATTATCTGCTTGAGCCCAGAATTCCGGATAAATACGGCCTCACCGGTCATAGTGTTGTCGACGGCTTCGGTCGGTCGGATCGTGGCCTCACGGTCTTTGATGGCACGCCACGGCTTTGGCGTACCACGTGTGGGCAAACGCGCGGGCTAATGGTGGCGAACGACCGACGAGGTGCTTTGGGATTGGGATTTTTTCCGTGGTGCTTCGGGTTGGCGAAGTCCGAGCTGGCTTTTAAGGTTTTCATCAACGCCCAGCCAATGCCGTAAATCTCCCATCACTAGGGAGCATTCAGAAACAGACCTCTCCTGGCCACTCGGCGAATGAGCTTCCGAGATGACATTTTCCGCCACAGATGCACACTTCTCGCAGTGGTGTTGTAGCCAGCCGTCCTTGAGGCCGTACGTCCCACCTACCCTGTACCCGCGGATTGCATGGCAGGTCGCCGTCCCCTCGGCAGGGTTGCGTCTTTGTCCTGGTTGATGCTATGCAATCTGCCATCATTTTAGCTCCGGTCGGTGCTCACGATGCTGCACCTGTGATGGGATTATCGGATCGCCCATCGTTGTGCCCGTCACTCGGCCCTCCACGATCGGACGCGCCTCGTCGACGGCCTTCCACACTAGTGGCATTTTCATCCCCTACAATAAATCAATAAATCAGCGGCAGGAACAGCGCCCGTATGCAAGTGCTTTGCCACCGATGCGCTTGTCGAGAACGCCATAGTTGGTAAGTGGCACGAGCCAAGATACATATTATCGCGGCGAGGATCTGGGGGATGTGTCTGACATCGGCTCACAGCCGATATAGGGGTCACCACGCCCCCCTCGGCGAACCAGCGTATCGTGGGAATCTGATGGCTACTCGGCGGTGTACCTTGATTGTCATCCCATCGGGTTGGCTCTGCTGTTCCTGTCTGCAGTTGTTGACGAGGCAGAACGGTGCAACGGCGATATTATGGGCTGCGACTGGCCACGCCTCCAGGTCGGACAGGTCGGACCGTACCAGCAAGTTTTCGTGCTGGTGGGGATGCATATAGTGGGCAAAATGGAGAACAAGTTGGAAGGGATAGCGAAATAGCCATGAGGTGGACGCAGGCGCTGCTGATAACGCGGACGGTCTCGTGTCACGCGACCTGCTGGCATCTCAGTCCACGGCAGAGGACATCCCGTTCGATGACAGCACCAGACCCCTTCAACAACGTCACTTTGCAGAAAAATTGAGAGACGCCTGTCGCAAAAAGAGCGCAGGCCGGTGCCCTGCAATTGCCTCAAGCGGATACGGAAGGACTTTTTGCATGGGTCTTGCGTAGCAGCGGCATCCAGCCCGGGGCCCATCCCAGCGAGCGCATGCGGCGGTTAAGGGTCGTGGAGATTCCTGCAGCAAAGCAAGGGCCGCAATGCGGCCTTTGCTGCCCAATTACCTCAAATAAGCAGTCGAGCCGCAGCGAAACGTGGCTGGCCGGGGATGTGTCTTGCAGCATCCGAGCTGACTTCCCCGCGACGCACCTTTCGAGGCAAGCTGCCAGCTCGTGCCTTGTGAGAGGACCCTGCGTTGCATGATTGGCCGTTTAAATGAAGCACGGCTGGCGCTGCGGCCCGACTGCGTTTTCCTGTTCCAAGAAGGCTCGACGACGTGCGTCAGCGTCACGAAATTCCGCCTGGGGAGGTGGGCTACGGGCGCTGGGCCAAGCCCGCAGACTCAGTCCAGACTCAGCTGAGTGAAGGCAAGGAAACGGCCCTTTGGAAAGGCTCCGGCTTGAAATGCCTCACGCGATGCCGTCGTCGGGGTGGGAGGCCTCGAGGCTCGTTGCTGACCGCGCGGGACCAGCGTCGTGGACGAGTATAATTGCTAGCTGCATGCATGACGACAAGGGGCGCCACTGACGGCCAACCGAGAGAGGGCAATTTGCCTGCTCGGGAGCCATCCGAGCCAGCGCCACCCGTTCCTTGGCCGATCGGTGCCCTTCCCGGCCCCATTGCCGCTGCAGGGCTGCATTTCCCCAGGTGACGCGCGCAAGTCTCGCCGACGTATATCGCGCATAGCAGCAGAGCCCGACAGCCTCATCGCCGTGACCTCGCCTCTGTTACGGCGAGACAAACATAAGAGCTAGACGGCCCCCTCCCCCTCCCGCTGCACGTCTCTGACGAGGCAATTTCGCATCCTCAATGGCGCAGCTGCCGCTCATGGCCTTGCCGTTCCGAGCTGAGCGCTTCGCTTGCCCGCGGACGGCCGTGGTTTGGCTGTTGGTTGTGGCATCATGGCCTCACCGCATGTGATTTGCATTAGGCAAAAGTATCGTCAACGAGATGGAGCGGCTCCATTGACCCCCGGCGACGGGGAGCAGCAGGAGCGCTCGACGTGAACAGCTGGATCCGGCATGGCGGTGCGCGTCTTGCCGCAGGATATAATGCGCTTCCCTCTCGCCTCTCGTAGCTGCGTCTGTCTTGCTGTTCGCCCACCCTCTCTCCCTCTCCTGTTCCTCTCTGCCTGTCCTCAGTTCGGCCCTCACCATGTCTCCCGAGAAAACCGTAGAGGCGCAGGCGGCAGAGCGCGTCCGCTGGCGCGACGAGGAGCAGGCACCGCCTCACCGTCAGTCGCAGCCGCCCCTGAGGCGTGCCGACTCGACCGACTCCCTTGCCATCCGCAGCATTCACTCGCGCCCCCGTGTTGACCCTGCCCACTCGCTGCCGATCCAGTACCGCACGGTGTGAGTTGGCAACCTGTGACCGCTCTCGGGAAACCGTCGTTGACGAGTGCAACAGTTCGTTCCAGATCGAGGACTCCAAGGGCAAGGACCGCGCTGAAGCGGCCCGCGCGGCCGACACCGCTGCCAAAGGTAGGCTGCCATGGAGCTGTTGCTTGATGATAATACCGCCCCACTGACCGTATCCTCGCCAGACCTCGGCGACCTCGAATGGCACACCATAAGCCCGTCCGATGTAGCCCAGCGGCTTGTCACGTCTCCCGACAGCGGCCTGTCGGACGACCAGGCCAAGCGTAGGCTCCAGGAGTATGGCAAGAACGCACCGTCGCCGCCCAAGACGAACCGGTTCCTCACCATACTCGGCTACTTCTTCAAGGGCTTCGGCGGCATCCTCCTCGTGGGCAGCATCCTGGTGTTTGTGTCCTGGAAGCCCCTGGGCGAACCCCCTGCCTTGGCCAACCTGGTATGAAATCCATGAATGCGCGGTCTGTGGTTCACCCGTCTAATCGTTGACCAGGCGCTAGCCATTGTCCTACTCGCCGTCTTCTTCATCCAGGCCGCCTTTGCGATGTTCCAGGACTGGTCGACGTCCCGTGTCATGTCGTCCATCAAGGACATGCTTCCGGAGCACTGCCAGGTCACCAGAGACGGGAAGCTGCTGCATCTTCCCGCCGAGGACCTCGTCCCGGGAGACGTAGTCTCCATCAAGGCGGGCAACAAGCTCCCGGCCGACATGCGCTTCGTTCAGGTCTCCTCGGACGTCAAGTTTGACCGGTCCGTCCTGACTGGAGAGTCGCGGCCCGTCGCGGGTACTGTGAACCACACCGACTTTAACTATCTCGAGACGCACAACATCGGCCTGCAAGGAACGCACTGCATCATCGGCTCTGGAACGGGCATCGTCGTGGCTACCGGCGACAAGACCGTCTTCGGCCGCATCGCCGCCCTGACCAACGAGCCAAAGTCCAAGATGACCACACTCGAGAAGGAGGTGCTGTACTTTGTGCTTTTCATCTGCGGCATCATGCTCGCCATGATCGTCATTGTGCTCATCGTGTGGTACGTGCGACTGCTGCCTGCCCTGAAAACGGCGACTCGAGTAGCTAACTCTGGGGATACAGGGGCGCTTGGCTGAGGCGCGACTACCCGGACTGGATCAACGTGCCGACCCTCATCGTCGACTGCGTCAGCGTCGCCGTGGCTTTTATCCCCGAAGGCCTTCCGATTGCCATCACGGCGGGGCTGACGATCACGGCCAACATGATGCGCAAGAACAAGATCCTCTGCAAGTCGCTCGTGACGGTGGAAACGCTCGGCTCGGTCTCGGTCATCTGCTCCGACAAGACGGGCACCCTGACCCAGGGCAAGATGTCCCTGACGGACTGCTGCGTCGGCAATAGCAACATGTCCGTCGAGTCGCTCCAGGAGGCGCTGGCTTACAAGAAGGCTGACGGCGGCGAGAACGGCTCTGCCGTGACGTTTGGTCAACTCGGTGCCATGTCGGCCCTCTGCAACGGCGCGGAGATGGACGCGTCGCAGCCCGAGGTCCCGATCGAGAGGAGGAACGTGTTCGGCGATGCCACCGACACCGCGGTCCTCCGATTCTCCGAGTCTCTCGAAGACGGCAACGTCGCGTACTTCAGAGCCTGCTGGCAACGGGTCTTCGAGCTTGCGTTCAACAGCAAGAACAAGTTCATGATTCGATGCTTCAAGATTGCACGCCGGGAAGCCCTCCACCGAACTCTCCACAGCGAAGCCGCGGCGAGGTTCGGAGACGATGACCTGTGAGCATCCAGCTCCTCGCTTGCCCTCAGATGCACCGGCTAACCGCACCACAGGCTGCTGACGATCAAGGGTGCTCCCGATGTGCTCATGGGCCGCTGCTCGCACTACCTGACCGGTTCCGGCGAGGTGGTGCCGCTCGACGAGCACGATGCAGCTACGTTTGATCACATCAAGAACATCTACTCTTCGCAGGGAAAGCGCTGCCTCTTGCTGGCGCGGAAGATTGTGCGGGGCGACGCCATCAAGGCCGACGCAAACACCACCGAGTACGAGGAGGCGATGACGGAGCAGGCCAAGTCTGGCTTGACGCTGGTTGGGATGGTGGCCATTGTCGATCCGCTGAGGCCGGAGATCCGCGACGTCGTGTCTACTCTCCGCGGCGCTGGCATCCGAATCTCCATGGTACGCCCTGCGGACCTCACCCAATCAATCCATGGTCACTAACATGGTTCATTACAGGTCACCGGAGACTTCGCCCTGACGGCGCTGGCCATCTCTCGCGAGGCAGGCATCGTCACGTGCGTCCACGTCGACAACGCCGACAATCTCGAGAGGTACCCTGATCTCAGCGCCGGCTCCACGTCGGAGGACCTCGAGGACATGAAGGCCGGCTCGGCCGGCTCCCGGGGCGCCATCGTCATCAGCGGACCGGAGCTGACGGGACTCAACGAACACCAGTGGAAGCTGCTGACAGAGTACGAAGAGGTCGTCTTCGCCAGGACCACGCCGGAGCAGAAGCTCAGGATCGTGCGCGAGTACCAGAGGAACAACGTCGTCGCCATGACGGGCGACGGCGTCAACGACGCTCCCTCGCTCAAGGCTGCCGACGTTGGCATCTCCCTCGGCAGCGGCTCGGACATTGCCATGGAGGCTGCCGACATGATCCTCCTGGACTCGTTCTCCTCGATCGTCACCGCCGTGCAGTACGGGCGAGTCGTCTTTGACAATCTGAAAAAGGTAAGCACCCGACATATCACCTCTACGCACCGCGCTGACCGAATGCCCAGGTCATCGCATACCTGCTCCCCGCTGGTAGTTTCTCGGAGTTCTGGCCGGTCATGACGTCCGTCCTCTTCGGATTGCCCCAGATCCTGTCGTCGTTTCTCATGATCATCATCTGGTGAGTACCCCTTCTCAAGGACCGCTGAAGGGTATCTATGCTGACCGGAGAAGCTGCTTCACGGACTGCGCCGCCGCGACGAGCCTGTCGTTCGAGAAGCCCGAAGCCGACGTCTTGCTGCGGAAACCCAGAAACGTCAAGAAGGACAGGCTGGTCAACTGGCAGCTCATCTTCCACGCGTACGGCATCATCGGCATGACGGAGACGCTGGCCTCGTTCGCCATGTCGTACTGGTACATGGAGCGCAACGGAATCCCGTTCCGCAGCCTGTGGTTCAGCTTCGGGACGCCGGACGGCATCGACCCCGACTACTACAACCAGAAGCTCACCGAGGCGTCGTCCATCTACTTTGTCAACCTGGTGGTCATGCAGTGGTTCAACCTCATGGCGACCAGGACGCGCCGGCTCAGCATCTTCCAGCACCCGCCGCTCTTCAACAAGGAGACGCAGAACCTGTGGCTCTTCCCGTCCATCGTCTTCGCACTGGCCATGGCCGTCATCTGGCTGTACATCCCGTCGGTCCAGACCGTCATCGGGACGTCTGGCGTCCCCGTCGAGTACTGGTTCCTGCCGTTTGCGTTTGGCCTCTTCATCATTCTGCTGGACGAGGCGAGGAGGTTCTGGGTTAGGAAGTGGCCCGAGGGCTTGATGGCCAAGGCCGCGTTTTAGATACCAACTTGCTGCTTGTTGATAGAGCGAATAATATTTTCTTTCCTGCCCCCTTTCGAGAATGGTCTGGCCGCCTGAACGTGAAGTAACCTCGAGCAAGAGATCGAATGCATCCCATTACCCAAGCGGCTATCGCTGGCTTAAAGGCAACCTGCATCGCTCGATTTGCACCGGTTGCCGATACCCGGAAGCCAGGTGATTACGTCGCCCAGCCGTCGATACCCACAGAGCCCCTCATTGAGGCTTTTGAAAAGGCAGCGATTGACGGCTCCATTGGCCCAGCGAGCCAGGGTCAGGGCGATTTGCATCATCGGCCCGCTAGGGTTCGTCCTACTCCATTGGACCTCGCAGTGGGGGCACCCGACTTCGGTCGCTGGAAGGAGCCATATAAATTCCAGCACCCCGCATGAGGGGTATTCCGTTGTCGTCTTCACACACCTCGACGACATTCCACTGTCATATCACCCATTCGAATCAAAGAAGAAAAAATCTCACCGTCTTGCAAAGGCCGTACACTCGGTACGCGATTAGCTTCAAGGAGCCATGGCACCTGTCGCAATGGAACTATCTACAGATCGAGGTAAAGTAGTACAAGAATGCATCCGGGTGTTCGACACGACGCAGCCGTGCTCGACCCTCGCGGCGCCCCCTTCATGATGGGGGCGTCACGGGTGTCGAGCCGGTGAGTCTGTTGATCTGAGAAATACCGGTGAACTTGATCTGGATAATACCAGCGAAAGGATATGCTTCTTGGGACTCCCCCAACCCCCCTCCCTGCCGACGGGTGAACTGACTCCTGCAGCTCTGCGCTTGATCTGTCAACATGTCTACCGATAAGATCACCTTCCTCACCAACTGGTAGGCTCAAGATTGCGCAGAGTTGTGGCCGAGGCCGCTGACGGCTACGCAGGCACGCCACGCCGTACCACGCACCGCTCTACCTGGCCCAGGCCAAGGGATTCTTCAAGGAAGAGGGCATCAAGGTCGCTCTGCTGGAGCCGAACGACCCCAGCGTAAGACGAACGCCTTCCCTAGGCCCGCAGTCCGCAACGCTCACGAATCGTAGGATGTCACCGAAATCATCGGCACCGGCAAGGTCGACCTAGGCTTCAAGGCCATGATCCACACCCTCGCCGTAAGCAAACCCACGCGTAGCCGCCTGCTCCTTGCGATGCGGTCACTGACTCTCGCGTGCAGGCCAAAGCCCGCGACTTCCCCGTCCTGTCCATCGGCAGCCTCCTCGATGAGCCTTTCACCGGCGTCGTCTACCTCAAGGATTCGGGCATCACCACCGACTTCCGCTCCCTCAAGGGCAAGCGCATCGGCTACGTCGGCGAGTTCGGCAAGATCCAGATCGACGAGCTGACCTCGCACTACGGCCTGACGCCCGCCGACTACACCGCCGTCCGCTGCGGCATGAACGTCTCCAAGGCCATCATCAACGGCGAGATCGACGCCGGCATCGGCCTGGAGAACGTGCAGATGGTCGAGCTCGAGGAGTGGCTCCTCGGCCAGGGCCGCGACAAGTCCGACGTCCAGATGCTCCGCATCGACGAGCTCGCCGAGCTCGGCTGCTGCTGCTTCTGCTCCATCCTCTACATCGGCAACGAGTCGTTCATCGCGCAGAACCCGGACAAGGTCCGCGCCTTCATGCGCGCCGTCAAGAAGGCGACCGACTTCGTCCTCGCCGACCCCCACACCGCTTGGAAGGAGTACGTCGACTTCAAGCCCGTCATGGGCACGCAGCTCAACTGGAAGATCTTCGAGCGCAGCTACGCCTACTTCTCGCAGGACCTCAAGAACGTCAAGCGCGACTGGGACAAGGTCACCAAGTACGGGCAGCGCCTCCAGGTCCTGAGCCCCGACTTCACGCCCAACTACACCAACGAGTTCCTGGGCTGGGCCCTCGAGCCCGACTCGGCCGACCCCACCGGCGACCAGAAGCGCATGGTGGAGCTGCAGAAGGAGGTGTGCTGCGGCGGCGGCTTCAAGCGGCTCCTCCCGGCCGTCAAGGCCTAAGCCTCCGCAAGGCATCGAGAGCAGGGAAGCACGGCCGTTGGCAGCTCGTCGCTCGCTCACTCACCCCCCTCCTTTGGAACACGCTCGTTAGTTAGTCTCCGCCATAGGTTGGGCAAAAGCACCCAAGAGCACCCCAAATTGACCCACGCTTGCTCTTGAACCATATCTTTGCATAGTGATAGGTGATGTGATGCTCTGCAGTTGAAATACATGGATCCCAGACCCTGCTTCACACCGACGCGCCCCCGCCCACCCTCGTCCTGGCCGTCTCGGCAAAGAGCCTGCTCCTCCTGGCCATCTCCTCGGTGCTGCTGCGGTCCTTGAACACCTCGTCCATCTCCTCCAGGGACTTGCCGTTGGTTTCCGGCACAAAGTAGAACGTCCACGCAAAAGACAGGAAGCAGAAGGCGGCAAAGAAGACGTAGGCGCCGAAGCCCGTGTTCTGCACGAGCGGCGGAGTGATCAGGCCCTGCAGCGGTCAGCGGGTCGTTCGGCTGCACACCCCAAGGGATACATACCACGATGAAATTGTTTATCCAGTCTGTGTCGATCGGTCAGCATCGGCTCGGCTGGTGCAAGTGGTGGGACGGGACACGTACTGGAGCAGGTCGAGATGGAGACGCCCTTGGCCCGCAGCGACGAGGGGAAGATCTCCGCCGGCATGGCCCACGGGACGGGACCCCAGCTGGCTCCAAAGGCAGCCATGTAGAAGAGCAGGAACGTGACGCTGGTCCACCCCTTGCTCGTGTTTGCCGGCCAGTTGTCCGAGTACAGGCCTACGAGCACGGCGATGATGAAGTGCGAAACGAACATGCCCACACTGCCGAGCATCAGAATCTTGCGCCTCCCAAAGCGGTCGAGCGTCCACAGGCTGGAGAGGACTCCAATGAGCTGCGTTATGTTGAGAACGCCGGACATGATCAGTTGCATGTTGTGGTCCAGCCCCATGGTCCTGCGAGGTCGGGTTAGCCAGTGTACACGATCCAGCCAAGACATGAAGCGTACCCGAATAACGTTGGCGAGTAGTAAATAAGAGCGTTAATTCCGACGAACTAGACGCGTCAGCTTCGTCTTCAGAATTGCAAGAGGTATACATACCTGCTGAAAGAACATCAGGCCAGCTCCGACGTGGGTTCGCCTCCAGCAGCCCCTCTTGAAGCAGTCCGCCCACGAGACGGCCTCCAGCTTCAGCTTGTCCCACTTCCCGCCGTCCACGAGCTTCGGGTGGCGCTCGGCAAGAATGCCCTGCTGGAACTTGGACTCGGTGATGATCTCCAGCCACTCGCGCTGCACCCTGGAATCGGTAGTGGGCAGGCACCTGATCTTGGCCAGGTTGACCAACGCATCCTGCTCGCGGCCCTTGGATGCCAGCCAGCGCGGTGAGAATGGGAGAAAAACGGCACCGAAGCCAAGAAATAGTCCAGGAATGATCTGTATCAGGAACGGAAGCTGCCATGACCAGTGCGAGTCGATGTACTGGGTCCCGTACGTGATCCAGAAGGACACGACGATGCCCAGGACGATGCTCAGCTCTTCCAGCACCAGCAGAGACCCGCGAATTTCCGGCGGCGAAATCTCCGAGATGTACAGCGGCACAACCATGCTCAGCCTGGTCAGTCAGTACGGCTGTGGTCTCGGGCGACGACGAAGGAGGGGGCGGACATACATGCCGATGCCGATGCCGCCGATGAGGCGGGCAGAAACGAGCATGGCGTAGTCTACCGCGGCGGTCTGCAGCGCCGATCCGATCGTGAAGATGACGACGGCAATCATGATGGAGTACTTGCGGGAGTATGCGTCGGCCACCCAGCCCTGGTTCAAGGCACCTATCGAGCGAGTGAGCAGACGAGGACCGGCTGTCGTCCGCGCCGATAGCTTACCGATGAAGGCGCCGAGAGTGATCATGGCAGTCATGAGACCCTTGTAGAAGCCCGCGCCGGATGCATGGTCCGAGACCTGCTCGAACCGATCAAGGAACTGGGGCATGACCAGAATGACGGAGATGACGCCTTGGCTAGCGGATGTCAGTTGAGGGAGTGGTTGGAAAAGAAGCGGTCGACGCACTCGTAGCCGAAGAGAAGGCCACCGATGGCGCTGAACGAGGCGCAGACGGCCACGTAGCGAGATGCGAGGATGCCTCGAAAGCCTGAGCGATCAGCAGATGCCGCGAACACCGAGAGGACGCAGGCGTACCCGGCGGGCCGTACGGCTCCGTGTCTAAGTCTGCGGGCACATGGTCGAGTTCTTGGTGATCGACCTCTGTGAGCTGGGAGGGGACTTTGTCCATTCTGAACTACGGCGACGGGGAGAAGCAGAAGAATGCTTGTAGTTGTAGAAGGCTGCGAGCTGGAGGTCGAGCGCCTGCCGTGATGGAGTGAATGGGACGCTTCCCTTTATGACCGGCAATGGCAACGCACAATCTCGAGCAATTGCCTAGCTCGGCAGCAACAGCCAATCCCGCGAGAGGTGTCATCATGCTTTGGTTTCGTCTAGATGCTAGTGCTCTTCCCCGGAGGATCCCATCCCCATGGGGCGGGTTGTGGATCGAGTCTAGTTACTCGACGTATCCACAATGGAGCAACGGCATGCTTGCTGGACATGTTGCAAGTACTCCGTACGCGGATGCGTATAGCTCTGGCATGCCATGCCAGCTATGGTTGCAGGGACTGCGGATGCAGCTCAGTTCTGTCAGAGTACGAAGCTTTCCGGCCAAGACGACGTGCCAAGGCAATTATCCGGCCAGGTTGCGATGCTTGGCAGCCCAACGGCCGCGAGCACCCAAGCACGCAGAAGGACGATGGTCTTCACATCTCCTCCAGTCCGGAGTGACGGACTGCGGTTGGGCTTCAAATTGCAGCAAGTGATCGTCGCAAGCTTGAGACGGCCAACAAGCCTCCTCCTCCACAGTCAATCGCGGCGTCGGGAGCCACGCCAGCTCCGTCCCGTCGAGGGCGACGTCATGTTCAAAGCAGCACGTCGCCGCAGCCTGCTCGACAAGGTTTATGACAGCTCGCATTGTGGAGTGCCGAGTCAGGGCTGCGGCTGTGCGCCGGACCGAATTGGCAACCCCGGCGTGAAATTACCCCATCAGGTTAGCCTCGCCGGCTTCGCTTCCGTCACGCCTCTCCGGGAGGCGGACGTCGGCCGAGTCAGGGTCATGCTTGAGTGTAAAGCGAGAATGCCTCGTCTGAATCAAGCCGCTCGATGCCATTACTCTTGCCATCGTCGCGGGTTCCCTATTACTACCGTGGCCGTCCGCCGAACGAGCCCTATGGACTGTGCTCCGGAATGGTGGAGCAGTCAGTGATTTGATCATGGTCGAGGCAGCAGACCCAGCCGCCCGCTTTCCCTGTTCGGTGAGTCTGCTTGCCCGGGTCGCGGACCGACCGGCAAGCATCGTGAAGCTGCTGGGCAACATGTTCCGTCGGTCGAGGGGTGGAGCGAGCGGTGGACCGCAAAGCCGTTGGCCGGGGACTTGGGGTCTCGGCAGAGGGGACCGTCAACCCAGCGCGCGTCGACAGATCAGGAAAGCAGGGTTGTCGCTGACACTTGCCTATATAGGGCTGCCGCAGGAGGCACGTCAAGTGCGAATGGAGCGCGGAAGGCCTCGAAGGCTCGGCGAGCGCCCCGACGGCCTGCATCCGCTGCACGATATCCGGGGAGAAGTGCGAGCGCGGCTTGAACGTGCGATTCAAGCATAATCCACTGTACGACGAGCCAAAGCCTCCCTCCAGTGGATGAGCATGCTAACACGTCGTTACGTGCGCCAGATCGCCGACGTCCGATGGCCAACGCTGGGTAGAGTATCCGCGGCGAGGTAGGCATTGATCCGTTGGCTCCGTGCTAGCTGCCGTTCCCCCGTGCTCGATGAAGAGGTCCTCACCGCTCGCAGTCTGCTTCGTCGACGAAACCCCGGATGTCGAAGGTCTGTACGACGACGAGGACAAGGATCCCGGCGCCGAGCCCAGCGGCAACAAGGCCGCGCCACAACGCCTCCCCGTCCGCCACGGGGAGGACCCGGCCTCGCGGCACGACGGAGGCGGCTTGCCGGGGACCGCATCCCGGCCCGTCGACGACGGACTGCAGAGCTACCAGGACCTGGACCAGCGGACACTGTCCGAGATCCCTCCCGGGTCCAGGCTAGCCCTGTCGAGCACCAGCGGCTCGCCGCTGCAGAGGGCGTTTCCGCTCCGCAGCTGGCGGGAGGCCAAGCTGATGAAGTACTACCTAGAGTACATGTGCAACTGGGTGCGTCTGGCCTCGCCGCGAACGCCCGCCGTTTCACTGACGACCGAAAGTTCGACCTCTGCGACACAAGGCGGCATTTTGCCCTCGACGTGCCGCGCAGGGCAATGTCGTGCCCGACGCTGCTCAGTGCCATCTTCGCGCTCGCCAGCCGACACCTGAGCTTGAGAGGGCCTCACTTTGACCAGTGGATCTCGCATCAGTACCATGAGTACTGCTTGCGGC
>JALHBU010000236.1:0-28445 GCA_024340005.1 Tolypocladium tropicale | reverse complement strand
CCCCCCCCCTTTTCCCCGCGGGTGATCTCCCGGACGAGGCCGTTGCTGATCGACACCCTCCCCCAGTACCGCTGCTTGGAACCGACAACGAAGGCCACCTCCTGGGCATCCAGGTGTTCATGAACGCGCACGGCTCCGCGACCGCGGCCAGCAGCCTGCGACGGGCGGCTTTCTGGGTCGGGCTGCGCCAGGAGGTGACCATGGCCGTGCTGAGCCAGCGGTCGATCAAGATTTCCCTGACGCACAGCTTTGTAGACCAGTCCCTGACGCCCGCCAACGACGACGTGTGGGCCAACCGTGTGATTGTCCATTGTGGCAAGGTCGTCCAGTTCTGCTTCGGCGAAGACCACCACAGGCCAGAGGACTACCGAGCGCTCGTCGAGTACGACAAGGACTGGCTGCGGTCGAGGCCGGCGTCCTTCCTCCCCATCGCCTACATGGACCCCGACGCGAGCCGCGGAGAGGTGTTTCCCCACATAATCTACCTCAGCCACGCCGTCGGTAAGTCGGTCCTAGCTACGGATGTTTAGGTTCGCAACCAGCTGATCGCGTGCCCGTCGCCCAGTCATCGGGGTGGTTCACAGCACCCTGGCCAAGGCGCTGCTCATGTGCTACGACCCCACGCTGCCCAAGATAGGCCCCGCGCGGAAGACATCGCAGATGGCCCGCGAGGACGGCGTCCGGCAGCAGCTTCTGGAGCTCTGCGGGACGGCGCTGTCCAACGACTCGACGATCCCGGCCATGATCACCGCGTCGTTGGGCATCGCCACGTGCGGTGACAGGCTCAACGACGACGCGGAACGCAAGGCCGTGCTGGACATCCTCGTCAAGACCGAGAGCGATCATTCATGGCCCACCGAAAACATCCAGAGCAGCCTGAAGAGGGCCTGGGGCTGGGATTAGACGTGCGGGCGCTGCGCGAGCCGGACTCGTGGGATTGGGTATTGCGGGAGCAGCGCGGCGTTTGAGTACTGGACCATGTGTACGATTAGCAATGTAACATCAAATCGTCGTCGCGTATCATCTTCAAGATCGAAGCAAGCACTGATCTCAGTTGCGCGTCCGGCAACTCGAAACGGCAAGTCGAGCAAATCAGGCAATTGCCTTTCGTGGACGTGCTGGAGCTCTAAAGGCCAATCGCCGTATGAGGAAATTCTGTGCGGGAAAAGTTGCCTCAAAATCCAGTACGGGGCAACTGTCCCCGAGACGGGAGCGGTGGGTCCGGGTATCTCCCGCCGGCGCCGGCCTTACTCCCGGGATTATCGTCTACACCGGGTCGTGGGGGAAGAGGTGCCGCTCGAGATGTCGCTGTCGATGATGGCCAGAGTTCTGTATGACGGACGGTCTTGGCAGCATGCTCGGCCAGTATATAACCGATTCCCATCATGCTCTGGTGACTGTGCCGTAAGACCCCTCTTTGATCAACGTATTGACAGCGGCGTTACCGTGATCGTAAACCATGGCACCGAGGAAGCTCAAGATTGGCGTCGCCGGACTCGGGAGGATGGGAAAGAGGCATGCCCTCAACTTCTTCCAGTCCGTGCCGCGCGCCGAGCTCGTCGCCGTATCGTCGCCGGACCCGGCGGAGAGGGAATGGGCGTCGGAGCACCTGGGAGCCTCCGGGGTCGTAGTCTACGAGCACTTTGACGATCTCCTGCAGCAGGACGGCCTCGAGGCTGTCTGTATCGCGTCCGCGACGGCGGTCCACGCCGCGCAATCCATCGCCGCCATTGCGGCCGGAAAGCACGTCTTGTGCGAGAAGCCGTTGGCGACGACGGCCGAGGTTGTAAGTGCGAGCCCGCCGCGAAAGCCATCGCCGCCGCTGACTCGCGCCTCCTCCAGTCGCAGTCCGTCGTCGATGCGGCAGCGCGCCGTCCGGAGCTCAAGGTCATGTGCGGCTTCTCGCGGCGCTTCGACGAGAGCTACCGCGACGCCCACGACAAGATGCAGCGCGGGCTCATCGGCCGGCCGTGCGTGTTCCGGAGCCAGACGTGCGACATGCTGGACCCGTCGGGCTTCTTCGTGGCCTACGCCGAGTTCAGCGGCGGCATCTTCGTCGACTGCTCGATCCACGACATCGACCTCGCGCTGTGGTTCTTCGGCGAGGACGGCGGGAGCAAGGTGCGGTCCGTGAGCGCCGTTGGCATCACCGCCGTCGAGCCCGGGCTGCGCGAGCACGGCGACCGCGACAACGCCGTCGGCCTCGTCGAGTTCGCCGACGGGCGCATCGTGCACCTGTACTGCTCGCGCATGATGGCGGCGGGCCAGGAGGACTCGACGGAGATCATCGGGACCAAGGGCAAGCTCGGCGTCAACACGATCCCCGTCGCCAACCTGGTCCGCGTCTACGAGCCGGGCGGCATCCGGCACGAGGTGCCGCGGGACTACTGGGGCCGGTTCAAGGACGCCTTCGCGCGGGAGGCGGTCGAGTTCACCGGCTGCTGCCTCGACGACACGCCGGTGCCCGTCAAGCTGGAGACGGCCGTGGCCGCCGTCAGGATCGGCGCCGCGCTGCAGGAGTCGATGGTTTCGGGCCGCAAGATTTGGTTCGACGGCGACGGCGAGCGGGTGGACAGGGCGCAGCTGTGATCGGTGGTGGTGTAAGCGCACCGGAGCCGCCGCCGGCCAACGTGCAGATGGCTGCAGATCTACGTTGTCTCGAGCGTTGGACAGGGGAATGCGGCGTCACAACAGCCCCCAAGCGTAACGTTAGAGCACCAATTGGCCAATCCAGCCAAGCCCCAGCTACGGCATCTTGTTCTGCACTGTCGCTGCAATGCCCAAACAACGTATTTCAAATGAGAAACCGCACCGGCCCAGCGTGTCTGGCCCAAGTCATGCCGTCCTCCCTGTCTTGCTGCTCTGCGTGTAAGTGCGCCCCAAGGGAAACCGCCGCGGCGTGGCCGGGCCATGGTGCCCTGGTATCCTGGTTTCACCATCCTCAGATCTCCCGCCGGCATCGATCCAGCCCGGCCGTGGCGAGGCGACACGCGCCGAGCGGGCGTTATAAATAGGCTACTGCATGAATCTACGGCGTCATACAGCCATCAGACGAAGCAGCGCTCGACAGCCAATGGATACAGACACGGAGCAGAAGGGCCCTTGCTCACCGGCTGCAGGACGGCAATCAGAGCGCGCATGCGCATCCCGACAACGGAACGCGAAGGCGCAATCGGAGGCTGTGTACGAGTCTACGGCGGCGTACGGCGTTTCTCTGCGCGCGGTTGCAAGCGCATGAAGGAGACACGGCTGCTTCGTCGCATTGGTTCTGACTCGCAAAGCCACCACAGCTTCGCCTACATGGAGCGCAAAGAGTCGTGCGCGGGCTCAAAGCTCCGGGCAGGCAGGGATGTCGAGTGTCGCATCACACAAACGCAGTGCCGGTCTGCAATGCTCGTCTGACGACTCGGTCTATTTGCCCTCGACGGAGAGCGCATCTACCTTTACTGTCTAGCGTTCCGAGGGGTGGGTTCAAGGGTCCAAGGGGTCCAATCCAACCACGCACGCCTCACTCGGCTTCCCGGACGAGATCGACGGTGGCACAGTGGAACGAGCCGCCGATGCTGTTGACGTGCTGGAAAGGGCACATGATGGGCTCCATGCCGAACTCGTCCCTGACCCACGACGCGAACTGCGTGTCGCTCGCCTCCACCATGATGCGCCGCTCGTCGATGCTCAGCGCGTTCAGCACCAGCCACGGCGAGCACATGTACATGGGCGGGCTCGGGCTCTCGCGCGGCTTCGGCACGAACGGGTAGGCGTGCAGCTCCCAGTCGCGCAGCACGGCGTGCCGGCGCAGCTCCGCCTCCGACACGCGGCCCGGGTGGTACACCAGGAGGCCCTTGCGCAACGGCAAGATCGTGGCGTCGATGTGCATGGCGTGCTCGTCTGTCGTCTCGAGGACCTCGACCGCGTAGCCGTCCGGCACCATGGCCTGCAGGTACTCCACCCCCTTCCGGTTGGTGACGTGGCTGAGCTGCCCGAGGATCGTCTTGCCGAAGCGCATGAAGTCGGCCGTGTCGAAGGCTGGCCTGCTGTTGTTGATGGCCCACTGCGGCCCGGCCCCGTTGCCCTGAGCCGCCGCCTTGCTCTCGAGGCCGTCGTACAGCGTGTCGTGCCCGACGATGAGGGGCGCCCGGCAGATCCTCGACGAACCGCCGCGGCTGAGCTCGTCGAGGATGTCCGAGTAGCCCAGCTGGATCTCGTGTCGGCGGCAGCGCCACGCGAAGGGCGCCTCGATGAGCGTGTTGCCGACCGTCATGAGCCCGTCCCGGGGCATGGCGCCCGTGTAGCCGCCGACTTTGAGCCAGTCGAACTTCTTGGGGCGGTAGACGCGGACGCCCAGCTCCTGCAGGACCGACGCGAAGTTGTCCAGCTCCGCCTGGGCCTTGGCCAGCACGTCGGCCGGGAACGGGTTCGACGGCTCGCGCTTGAAGTTGGCGACGTGCTCCTCTGGCATGGTCGCCGCGATCATGTGCGGCGGCTCCGAGGGGAACGCCGAGTGCTCGGCGCGCCCGACGATGACGGCCTGGAGCGGCGACCACTCGTCGTCGGCCGACACGAGGAGCTTGTGATCTGCCACCATCTTGGACACAGGTTTGCGGGACGGAGCGATCTTGGATGGGGTTGGATGGGGTTTGAGGACGCACCCGGCGAGATGCTTCGCTGGATCACCGAGTATTTGTACTCGGTCCAGACACTCGCTCCTCGCACGCGCCCAGGAACGCCGAGACCTGCCCGACAGCAACCCATTACGAGATCTTGCATGCCGGTCGCCCTGTTGGGGATCCAGACGCGGCACGACATGGAAGCGGGCGAGCTGTGGCTAGCTGCATCTGCAGCCCGAGCCCGTAGCAGCAGTCGAGGCGACGTCGTCACGTCTCAGTGAAACGAGCGCGCGCTTGTGAAATGTGACGATTCGTCTGCATCCGTTCCGAGCCCCGCCCGTCGTGGACCGGCACGGCACAGGGCGGCGCAGATCGGCGTGATCGGATCTAGGCGGCGACTGGCTTCGTCCGCCGTGCAACGCCGAGGACATTTGAACGAGAATGAGCGCTACCGTACGGAGTACGGAGCATAATCTCAGAAAATTGGCCGCCGCCCCATGTGTCTCGGTTCCAGATATCTTCTGGGGAGAACCAAGCACCCAACTCCGTGTCTTGAAACAAGAGAATCTGCAGCCGATTTGCTTTTTCCCTTCAGAAAGCTCTGTGGGGTAGCGGCCAATTTTCCGAGATTACGGAGCACACTCGCACGGTAGTTCTAAACATGGAACCTATATTTGTATTCCATCGCCGAGACTCAAGACAGGGAATTGAGGATCAGTCCCGTCTCGTCCCCTAAGCGCGTATGCCTCCATCGCCCAGCTATCCAGCCATTGCAACCCGATGACAGCAACACGTGGATACCGGCATGTGGGACTCGAGTTAACGAGTGCAGTGCGACATGGTGAGAGCTTTCTAGGACATCTATATGCTCTGTAAAAGAGGTGTCGTTGAAAGCGGCGCCGGTCAGGAGTCGTCGCATTGATCCGTGGCCAACTTACAGGTATGCCATCATTTTTGCTGAGAGGTGCACACGGGCACAACTCTTGAGTTTCTCACAGTGCCTGGGACGTCCTCGGCGATGAGGCACTTTGGGCGTCGTGAACGGTCAGTAGGGTGGATTGGGGGCCCAGGTATCACATGCGTTGGACCGTTGGAAACCGACGATTGAAAACGCTTAAAGGCAGACTCACGAAGTAGCACATTTATAAACTAGCCAGTGCTAATACAAGAGTCGATTTATTCCACACAATCATACTGCTGAGATTCATTTTCCAAGCCGAGGCACGGAGTACGAGAGCAATGGCACGGCAGCGGGAGGATGGGAATCACAAGTCTCACGACCACCCAGAGCTCCCGAGTGCACTTCTTCCCAGGCATCGACAAGACCAGGCCTCGTTTTAATACAGCTCCCGTCTTAAACCATTGCGTAGGCTAAAAAATCCCCTCATCCCAAGAGGATAGAACCCCGCGGCAGAGCGGTTGGCGATGCTTGCTTACTGTGGGGCGACGTGCCAGAATGGTAACCGTGCCGTTGGCCAAGGCCTGGGGGCCTTGCTGTTATGCCGCTGCATGACGTAGCTGGACTGGTATTCTGAGACCAGCAAGGCTGCCGCGAAGGATTCGGCCGCCGATACGGAGGGGAGAACGATGCCTTTGTGGCATGGCGGCAAGCCTTACACGGCAAGGCCAGCGGCGGACGATCCCCTTTGAAGCGCAGGGACCGCTCTTCGCCACATGGCATCTGGTGTCGCTGGCCCCCTCTGACGTACGTGCTCTCAGTTTGCCTACAGGGGTGGTTCAACGCGCTGTTGCTTGCGACCCCGAGCGCGGGAGCGGTGGTACAAAAGGTTGAATGTCGCCTGTCACCCGTCACATGGTGAAGTTGAGGGAACCAACATTTGATTTACCGGATGGCCATTGTTGCGCAACTTGGCAGCAGTGAAGAAACCTCGGACCACTTACACGAGACGGCCTCCACAGCGCCGCAAAGACCACATCACCATGGCGAAGTCAACAAGAGCACGGGGATTCGCATCCCAATGGAGGGCCACGCTCGGCGCGCTCATCGCAGCGCACTGCGTCCAGACGATGGCGTCGCCGGTCGCAAATTCGTCGTCGCCGGCCTCAAACACGTCGTCGCCGGCCGTCGCGAGCAACGCAACGGGCCAACTAATACTGCCTGCTCCTTACCTGAAATTGTTCGACCCGCAGCCGCAGGACGCCAGCACCGACCAGTGGGGATTCCGCTTCGCCATCAACGTGACGGCCGACGTGCCCGACAAGGACGACTCACAGCCGGACAAGTACGTGACCGTGACGAACCTCTCCCTGCTGCCGCCCAAGACGACGGTGGGCCGCAACAGCACCGCATCTAAGCAGCTCGCGGGTTGGAAGGCTTGCTGGCTCGTCATGGCGGGGCCGAAGCTCCAGTCAAGCGACGACACGATAAACGAGAACTGCACGGGCATCGTGGACGCCAAGTGCTTGGAAGCCCTAAAGGACTCCGTGACTTTCGTCTCCGACGAATGTCCCCAGGCCAATCCTCCAGCGGAATGCAAGGACATATTTGGATTCAGCACTGGAGCGAGTGAGTGGCGACCAGGCAAAGCATATCCCCTGACGACGAAGCTGACAGCCATTCTAGCTATCCCGCTGAACGCGCCCGAGGCGGCGCACGGCGATTTCTACAACGACGTCCTCTACGGCGGGAGCAGCTCCAGCAAGGTCTTCAACCACGACAAGGGTTCTACCAGCGTCTACGACCGCGCCGTCCGCCAGGTTATCGTCGGGCGCCTGGCTTACTCAAGTGATAACAAGACCGCAAGCGGGAATGTTACTGATATTCAAGGTGCCGTTAAGTGCTTGAGGGTGGACACGTTTGCCCCGGGCAGCCAGACGAGAAGCGGTGCTGCGTCTCTCGCGTCGGCAAACGCCCATGTGGCGTTGATTGTCGCCGCCGTAGCGGCTCTCATGTTTGCGTGTTAGTGGCGGGGAACGGACGTCGTGCTTGGAGTCGTGGAGTTTTGCTCGAAGCGTTTCATTTGTATCCCAAACCGCCCGCTGCACAGACGCGCTGCGCAGTGGAGCTTACTAGAACTTGTTATATTGATCAATTGCCCAATTGGATCCTCGCGATGTAAGCAGCGGCCCAGTTACGGCCACGGAGGAGCGTCACGGCATGTTCCGGTACGAATGTCCAGTCACCGTTTCGTGATGATGTCGTCCGGCGAGTTTCTGCCTCTCTTGGTGAACTGTGCTTCGCCACGAACTCGATACGTCGAGGTCGTAGACGACGTCAATGAGCCGGCCATTTTCTTGGACCACCGTCAGACGCCGTAGCTCGACGATGCTACACTGTTCTCACCAGATTGGGGCCTCACTCTGCTCTACGGCTGACGCCTGCCGTCACCGTACAGTTTCGGCGACTTCCCGTAGCAGCCAGCCCATCACGACCCTGACGTCAGAACAAGGGTGCGCGCCCGCGTCCGGCGCCGTGCCCCTGAGGCTGACCGGCGATCGACACCCGAGCAGCTGACGGCCGTCGCCGCCAACCATCAGGAAGAAGCTTACTTGCAGCGGCCCCCCTGCGCAATCCTTTGGGGCGATCCAGTGCTCGAGAGCCTCGAGACACCATCGAAGGATCCTGCAGCGGTTCTTCGGGGGCCATGCACAGCGCGTGCGTCACTCGACAGCGTCCGGACCGTCGCAGTGACGACGGGTCGAGGGACCCTGACTTCACTTACACGGCCCTCCGGCGCTGGACGCTTTGGGCCGGGCAGAAGCCATTTTTGGAACAACGAATGCACGGCTGTAACGTCATATGGCACGACTGCAGCCTTGCGAGCCGTGGGCAGCGATCTCTTGCCGTGTAGAAGGGCAGTGACGCTGAGGAGCTTGACGACAGTCTCATCATCGGAGTGCTGCCGCAAATTCTATAAGAAGCTCGGCCAAGAACTTCATCTTCTCTGCTTTTGTAGAAGCCAAACAAGCTCATCTGCTCCGCTCCAAGCCAACCAAAGATTCCCTTGCCCTGCTCTAAGCCAGCCAAAGGCTCACCGGCTCTGCTCTCCTGTCTCAAAGACACAGACTCACCTCGTCCCTCCATTCAGACACAGTCTCATTTCAAACGCCCACCAGCACAATGCAGTCCGCTGTCCTCTCCACCGTCGCCCTTCTCGCCTGCGCCCAGGCTGTTGCGGCCATCGGCGTGCCTCCACCGGTCCAGTGCCGCCTGGAGAAGCCAGAGTACAGGAATGTCCAAGTGTCGAAGCCTTACGACGGCTCTGCCGCGATGGTGTCTGGCTACCACTGCACGTCGGACAAGGAAGACACGTGCCCGCTCGGAGCTTCGGCCACGCACACGGTGTAAGTCCCTGTCGCCCTTGAAGAGTCCGCGTCCGCAAAGGTGTTGTTGACAATCCCTCCAGCGGCGTGACCAAGACCGTCAGCGGTGGCGTCGACCTCGGCCTCGACATCGAAAAGATCTTCCACATCGGAGCCAACGCCGGCTTTTCATACGCGTAATGCCCCTCACCACCTCAGAACACACGCAAGCATCCATGCTAACGAAGCCGTAGCTGGTCCACCTCCGACGCCACCAGCACGTCCGCCGGAGTGACATGCCCCAAGGGTAAGATCACCTGCGGCATGCAGGTCATCCCCAAGCTGGTCGACATCACCGGCCAGGCGAGCCGGAAGGCCATCAACAACGACCCGCGGGAGTGCCACATCAAGTCGATCGACTGGACCGACTTCAAGGTCACGGCTCAGTACATCGGCGACAACGCGGCTCCCCAGGCCCAGAAGCCCTACGTCAACTACCGGGCCTGCGTGTCCGACTGCAACGGAGGCAAGTGCCCGGATGATCTGCCCAAGTGTAACGACTCCTAAACGAGCGGCTGAGGGTGAGCTCTCATATGTCTCGGTCTTACTGCGCGCATACCATCCAGCAGGGCCGGCCTGTCAATGAACACGGAGCGGGGCGTCATTTGGCTTGTTGTATCTGTAGTTTTCAGTAGCACTTTGTTCCTTTGCATTTATACATCGTCGTTATATTCATGCTTGCATGTGTGGAATCGCCCACAGTGACCCGGTCAGGGGACCAGTATGACGACACTGGGTCTTGCACGTACGCGATTGGGTTCTTTGCAGTGCCGGTCGTCTTTGTGAGAGTTATTGAATTCCAATTGCTCCGGCAGGAGAATCCAAGATGTCGTCTCGCCTCCCTGTCACGTGGCCCGACGCTCCTCTGCGGTTGGCCTTTCCTATCCTGTTGGCTCCCTACTCCGTACCGCCGCTGCTGTTTCTGCTATTGCTCGGCATAACGTCTTCCACGTGATTATGCAAGGGTGCCTCATACACAGGGTGCAGAAATGCGCCCTTCGCAGCACCAAGTCGGGCGTCTTCGTCCGCACCAGCGCAGGCCTCGACCTAACCCAACCCATGCAGGGCACCTTGACTTATCACCGTCGTCATATTCGTCTCCTTCTGCCGCTTGCTGCTGCGATTGTTTTCTATGGTGGCGTTCTGGCCTCGAGCTTCTTCTTGTTCGAAGCGTCCTGCTCCTCGGAATCTCTCAGGGTTCGCCCATCGCGGACAACCGACAATCGAGGGACGTCAACTGGTCCCTGAGAAAGCCAGCCACGTACGTGCGAGCCGTGAGGGTAAGTTGACAATCTCAAAACCAGCCTTCCAAGTTGCCGCAGACCACATACACGTGCCACCAACGCCCTTCAATGCGACCCCAAAGTTTACAAAAACTGGTGGTTGTTGAATCTGGAGATCTTGAGTCAAGACAGTTGCACCCGGGACCTGCCGTCAACACAAGCCGCAGAATCCATGCGTATACAGCGGCCTATTGCAGCTCGCGACCGACGAGCATATATCCGGTGGACGAGCATGACCAGAACTACTACGGTTCGTATGCTAGACGACGTCACGGCCGCAGCGACAGGCCGATCAACACTCCGCATCGGCATTCCCGAACGGGCAACTTTTCGACGGCGTGCGTCCGGTGCTCGCTACAGATGGCCATGCTTCGTTCTTCCACTTTTGGCACGACATGCAGTGGAAACACGGGGGTTCACATCCCCGGCTCCAATGGTATCGCGTGTCTTTGCACCGCCAGACGGCATACATAGTAGCACGTGTTGTGGATCAGGTTGGCAGCTCCCCTCCCGTCTCTGTGTTTACACCCCTCTACCGCCTAGGAAATCAATCGACCCAGACTTTCACGGGTTTATTTTACATCCAGTAGCAAAGCACTATATGCATGCTTGCATGTTTTCGGGCTCTCGGAATTCTTGCGGTCTGAGGACAATTCGAAGGTGGAACCTCAGTCACCACCACACGCAAGGCCGGTTGCCCTGTTTGCCAAAGTCTTTCTCGCCATTGATTTCGAAGCACGCTTTGTGAAAGATTCTCTGTATCCCTTATCTTCCTGTCTGTAGGCCCACTTCTCCGGCTTCCAGCATTCTCAGAGCTATGCCCGGGAGCCGCGCAAGAGGCGACGAAGTTGATTGAATTTCAACACTCTATATCAGAACCGTTGGGGCGTCAAGGCAGTCCGAGGAACAATTCAAGGCGAACCCCGCTCTCTGTTGTGCATGGTCCCATTATTCGAGTCCTTTGCGTCGCTCGGCCCCGTTCGACTTCATTGGACTGCATTCGACTCATGTTGACGCTCTCCGCTTGTCGACCAGCACTTGGCGCCTATTGGCTGTATGCATGCAGTCAGCGCAGAAGCAACCAAACATTGATGCTTCTGTGCGACATTTACAACCAACATCGAACTCGAATTGAGCCAACTGGACCCACAGCAGCAAGACAGCGTCGAATAGCTAGTACAAAATCAACGACTATTGCAACTCAGAAGCCTTGGCTGAATAGGTAAGCCGCTGTCTTGCAATCAGGGATCAGCCCATCTCCAAGCACCTCGTTGGATGGCGTGGGAGACTGGGGAGAGGCACATGGATGTATAGGAGGTCTCGTGGCCACGAGTGACTCCAGCAAAGGTGAATAGTCCCGGTTCACATTGCAACCCTACGGTCGGTTCGTCGCTCTGCTATGACAAACTTCGGCTATATCCTATAAAGGTATTTCACGGGTAGATCCACGAGCCTATGTGTCGAGGTGGATGGCCTACGTCTCGCGCTGTGATCGCGAGGTATAAAAGGACACATAGCTCTCAATGTTATCCTCACTGCCTGTACCAAGCAGTTCCAACAGCTGACTGTATTTCTACCCGTCAAGATGAGATCCGCCTCCTTGTTCGCCGTCCTTTCGTCCCTCGCCATCGTCAGCGCTGCTCCCGCTGCCATGCCCGACACGACGCCCTCGAACAGTCCCCACAATCTCTTCAGGAGGCGTGACTGCCCTAGCTACTACGCATACAAGGGCGTATGTGAATTCCCGCACTCATACCCAAGCCCGTCCTTCAACCCCCGTGTCGATGCTTGAACGGGCTTATCACATACAAGCGCGGGAGTTCTAACACGTTTTCCATGCAGACATGCAACGGTACTTCTTGTCGATGGGGCCTAATCAACTATCCTTGCGATCATGGCTCTTGTGTAAGTGGAGCCCCCTCGCGAACAGACTCTTTCAGCCCGTTCGCAGTTTGCAGGCATGAATGAACTCGACGTGAGCCTTGCTGACTGTGAGATTCTAGGTCGGCAACGGAGGTGGTGATGGTTCTTGCTGCGGTTGGCCTTCCGGTGGCAGCGGCACCATCTGCCCCAACGGGGGGTGGTAAATGGTATACGAGAGCAACACCTGAGCGTTCTGTAGCCCATGAACAACCTTAATCGAATTCACTCATCTGAAAAACATTCCGCGGGGCAGTTCTAGCAACCGAGTGAGTGTAATGTCGGCAATGCCATGAGCGTGCATCTTCGCCGACCGCTTCCACGTGGAGGCGACTGCTCGTCGACAACTTTTCCTCCGGAGCTGCTCGTCGCTCTTGACCAAGTCGCCGAGGGCACCTGCGGCAACACAGGTCGAATCCAGCAGTCACGCTGCTTTCCCGTAGTCAAGGCCATCAGCCAACATGCTGGAGCTATGGCCGCGTAGTCTGTGCCAATTGACCATTATGGACGACGGTTGCGATAAGGCTCCGTCGTAAAGAAAATCCATGCTTTTCACTCCGAGGTCTTGGATGCATAGGGGGAAGCGCAGAAGCATTGATATACTCGAGTCAGGCGCGGCAGGAGTTCGGGTCCGCTGGAGAGGCGTGACGTCCCAAAAAGCAGTAAGTGCGGCCGGTCGGCCGGTCGGTCGGTCGCTCTGTTGCTCTGTCGCTCTGTCGGTCGGTCGGTCGGTCGGTCGGTCGGTCGGTCGGTCTTTCCTGGCACCGCACCTCGACCTCCCGCCCGCCTCGAGCCGCCATTCCAGGTCCAACAATGCATCTTCCTTCCCCCATTCTTACCCCGGATTCGAAGACGCCATTTGAAGCCACCCGGGCTGCGTTGGTGTCTTGAGCCACAGAGTTCGAAGTACGGGGTGCCAGATTCGGCCCTCGGCAAAGCCGAAATGGTGTCTCGGAATGGGCCGATGCTGCCGCAGGGAAGCAGGTGGAGACCGTCCGGCATGAGCCACGCAATCCCGAGCGCTCTCTCGCAGACTCGCGACCAGCCATCCGACGGCCTCTCCGACCAACACTCGCTGCGGCCGTGTGACGAGCTCCGCTAACAGTGGCAGTCTGCAGCGTATTAGCCCCCTTGCCATGGAGGATGGGAGTGACTCGGCCCGCCGTCGTCGGACGCCGCAAGCCTGCAACACCTGGTACCGCCTCCTGCGCCGACGCGAAACGCCTCATTTGAAGCTTGTAGCTGACCGTGCCGACGTGACTCGTCTCCTGCAGCCGCCGGCGCAAGACCAAATGTGACGGCGTCCGCCCGAGGTGTCGTCACTGCTCAGCGCGTGGCATCTCTTGCGTGTGGCCCGGTCCGTCCTTCGAGACGCCGGTTCATGTCGTCCCGTCCCCTGATGGTTCTACCCGCAGCGGCCCGGCGTCGGTGAAGCTCCCCGAGCGCCGGGTGCTGCGCCGGTGCTATGACTTGTTCTTCGAGCACCACTTCTCGGACGTCTTCTGCTCGTTCCTATTCCGGCCGGACCTTGAAGGCGAGCTCGCGGACTCGGCCTTCCTGTCCTCGTCCATACTTTGCCTGTGTTCGCGCTACTTCACCCCCGAGGAGGCAAACGAGCACTTTGGCCTTGCTTCTGGATGGGACGTCTGTCGTCTCTACACGCCAGTCGCCAGATCGTTTGCGAGAGCATCGTCGGATGAGCCGACAGGTACGTGTGGCATCCCGTCACCGTCGCGGTGCACGCTCGCTCACCTCATACCTCGACAGTGCACAACATCCAAGCAAATCTAGTCTTGGCCCTGTCCGAGTTACTGAACAATGAGGGCTCCAGCCACTGGATGTACGCCGGAATGGCCATCAGAATGGCCCAGATCATGCGGTTGAACAAGGACTATCACCAAAGCCACACCCTCAAAGAGCAGGAAATCCGCCGCCGAACCTTCTGGGCCTGTCTCTTCATGGACAAGCTGCTGGCTTACTTCCTCACCAAGCCTCAGACGCTGGCCACCGTCAACATCTCCGTGTCGCTGCCGGGCACCGACGCCTCCCTGGCGTACCAGGAGCCCTCCAGGGGCCTGACGCTGGACAACGTCGGCGTTTTTGCTGGGTTTCCCTCCGAGATTGGCATCCTGCCGTATCTGGTCAAGACCGCAAGCCTGTACGGCGATGTTATCGTCATGAACTCCAACAATCACCGTTTCGTAGACAAGCTACCTCCGACGGATCCTGCCAGCCTGTTCCTTCGGCGACACGAGGAGCTAAGACTCTGGCTGGAGGCGCTCCCGGCGAGCCTACGGTGGTCGGAGCAGAACTACGCGACTCATGCTGGCCTCGGACAGGGAAGGGAATTCGTTGCGATGCACTTCATGATCCGGGGTGCGTTCTGCACCACGCATCAGTCGTACCTGCCGCAGCTCGACGGCTCATCGATCCTGATGGATGCCGTCGACGCCGCGGGCTGGTCCTTGCTGCACAGGGAGCCAGCATTGATAACGACTTGCGTCGAAAACGCCACGGCAGCCGTCGCCATGGCCACGTACCTGTTCAACTCGGATGCCCGGGCACGGTCGGACCTCAAGTCCGTTTGGGTTGCCGCGTCGCTGTTTTCCGTCGCCAACACCCTTCTCTGGCTGCAGTATTCCAACGATCAGGACTACTCCCACGCCGGCGTGATCGAACAGGCTGAGAAGTCCTTCAACCTCGTGCTGGACATCATGTCGCCGTGGGTGGAGCACTGGAAGACTGCCCAGCAGTGGCTGAATACCCTGAGGGCCATGCGGGCCATGTACCGCGCCGCCTACCTCGGCGAGGTGGACGAGACTGTCTTGAATGAAATGGCAGTGGCCTCCCCGGATGGTGACGGTCCGTCGCGGTATCGTCCCCGACCCGGCGACGGGTTCCCTTCCTTGGATGCCGTTCCCACCTTGTTCGACTCGCTGCGGTTCCTGGCGAGCGACACCTCGGCCGACTCGAAGAAGCTCCATTCCGTCTGGATGCAATTTTCAAGCGGCAGCTGGGACTTTCTCAGCATGCCACCCCTTGCAGTCGGCGACCATCTGGGCTGAAGGATTTAGCGCTGCATCCGCCGGCGTTCCTCTGGGATGAAGGGGTTAGCGCTGCATCAGCGCACGTGGAGCCCACGCCATGGAGGCTCGGTTCCTGCGGAGGCGAGCGGTCCTGGGTCGCGATAGATAAATTACCGTCATCTTCGACACCATGGCCACATAAGCAGTCTAGCCATCTGGTATAGATTCACTCGGCTTCCCGCACATGCTGGCAGCTTCGTCGGGCCGTCGATTGCTCTTTGTCCTGGGACCGCACACACATCTACCCGACGCCCCAAACACGAGGAAACCATGGTGTCTGCAGGTGGTGAGGTGCTTTCATCGACGCCGAAGCAGGCAGATCTCCCAAGCCCCATTGACCCGAGGCTCATCGACCGGCTGGACAAGGACTTTGTCGAGTACTACAATGAGTATCTGGCCATCAAGCCGACACCACGTGAACTGAAAGTTGAGGAGATCCGTGCCACTCCGCAGAAGTTCGCGTCACCATGGTTCCGAGATTGCTCGTTTGAACCCTTTGTCAATGACGTAAAGATCAAGTCCGGCGATGGGCACGAATTTGCACTCAGGTGCTACAGCCCGAACCCCAGGACCTCGCCATTCGGTGATGGGCCATACCCAGCGCACATCAACTTCCACGGTGCGTGCTTTTCAAGAAATTTCGCGCTACTTTGACCTTGGCTGACCACGTCTAGGGGGTGGCTATGTGCTTGGTGATCTGACTGCCGAGGCGGAGATCTGCATGCAAGTCAGGAACCGGGTTGGTATCATGGTGATTGATGTCGACTACCGGCTGTGCCCAGGCAAGCTTACCGGAAATCCTGACGAGATGCCAGAGCTGATGATTTCGTGCAGAACACGCATTTCTCAAGGGTCACGAGGACGCTTGGTCCGCCGTACGCTGGGTAAGTAGGCGCTTCTACGTGAAGAGGGGGATGCTGGCCGGCTGACATGGCAATGTCCTCAGGTGTACGAGCACGGTCACGAAGTTGGCGTGCGGCGAGACTCCATCTCGATCGGAGGCATTTCTGCCGGAGGCCACATAGGCGCCGTCACCCAGCAGCTCGCTCGGGACGCAAACATAGATCTCAAACTTGGTATGTCCTCCGCAAGCCTGAGAGCCGACACAGCTCACACCGAAACCTCCGTCTGCAGCTATCCTGGGCGTCCCAGCTACGACATGCCACCTGTTCCTGAAAAAGGCCTCCGACTCGCCGTACCGGTCGTTTGTAGAAAACGAGACGGCTCCCTTACTAAGCTGGCCGCGCTTGGCCTTCTTCATGCGCCTTGCCGGGCCGAAGAACGAGGAAGAAAAGGCGGAACTCGAGAGCAAGCCGGCTTCCCACCTGAGTCCCATCGATGGAGACGTCCGTGGAGTGTGCGACACGTTCATTGCCACGGCCGATGTCGACCCGCTGTGCGACGAGGGTGAGGCGTACGGGCGGGCGTTAGTCGAAGCGGGCGTGCGGGTGACTATGCGTCGCTACACGGGGGTGCCGCATATTTTCATGAACATGATGCTCATCAAGAAGGCGCAGATGTATCTCGCCGATATATGCTCCGAGCTAAGGCGGGTTCACGGGGCGTAGCGGCCAGCTTGAGCGAAGCAGCCCATGCACCCATCTTCATTTGCTTTTCATCAATCATATGGCGAGGAATCTGTATCAGAAGCGGAAGTCGTACAAATATTGAGACCGTTCATTAGCCCCCGAGTCTTCACTGGCTCGGCTGCCTCACACCACCAAGAGCAACTTCGCGACGCCTTACAGTTTGGTCTTGGCGCTCACGTCGGGCCCCAGCAATGATGCCGCCAACGCCGCCACCTCGTCTGCCACTCCCCAGCTGATCTCGTAGCCACGGCCCCCGGCCCCATATGCATGTATGACGCGACCCGTGGCGGCCTCTCTCTTGTGCAGCGTCAACGCCTTCTCCTCGACCTCCAGCCTCAGGCCGCCCTCGCGCGTGGGTCTGCGCCCGACGACGTCCGACACGATCCCGACGTTCGTCGGGCTCTCGGCGCTGTCCCTCGCGGCGCCGGCGTGCGCGTATGGCTCGATCTCGAGCCCGGCGGCGAGGAGGCGGTTCCTCGTGGCGACGTCGGGTTCCGTTCGCCAGTCGCCCGGCTCCTTTGTGCCGCCCACGATGGTTCCTCCGTCGAAGAAGCGCGGGATCAGGAAGCTCCAGGAGCCATCCTTGTTCTGCCTGGTGACGGTCTTGGTGACGTCGACTAGGTCCGTTACCACGGTTTGTCCTGAGTCGTCCGGTCAGCACGTACTCGGCCAGAAATACAGGGGAGGCAAGGGGGGCATGCCTCTGATTGGGAAGCACTTGGGGTCGCCAAAGCCAGTTCCGCTGGCGTTCACGACAAGGAGCACGTCGTCCCGCATCGTGAACGGTTCCCACTCACTTCGGAGCTGCCTCTGCGCCGTCTTGCCGCCCCGCAGAAGGAACTTGCGCAGCAGGTGCTCACAGTACAAAGGTGAGTTGACGCAGAACGTCTCGTACTCGAATCCCAGCGCGACTCCCTCCGGGACTTCAGACGATGCAAGCGTCCGGTACCCACGCAAGCCCGTCTCGCGCTCGAAACTGGCCGCGTCCTGGCTCCTGTAGCCTTGGTGCGGGACGTCGAGGAACTCGACGCCCGTGGTGCGCGTCACGCCGCACCAGGGCTCCGCCTCGACTTGGCGGTCGAACTCGGCGACGGCCCGCTTCAGCCATGCGGCCTCGCGCTGCAGCTGGGGAGTCGTGGCCGGGATGGGGCGGACGTGTGCTCCGGCCCACATGGAGGCGTAGTCGGCCGAGTGCGCGGACGGCGCCCCGGGGATGGAGCCGGGCCATTCGCGGGCGACCAGGAGGACCTCGACGTCGCGGATCAGTTTGGCCTGCAGCTTGAGGGCGCAGGTCAGCCCGATGATGCCGGCGCTAGGAGATTTCCGTGAGCTAAGCACTAGTACGCATGCGTTGAGCGTGTCTCACCCGATCACCACGACGGTTGGACGGGATGTTGAAGTCATCGTGAACTGTGCGTTGTTGAAGTTGTTGCGCACCGCCTTGCTCGCCGCAGCAGCACAAATTCCACACCGGAGAGATGATTGACAGGAAATACAGCCTCGAGCTCTCGAGCCATTCCGGGCGTCCTTTATAACGCAGGTGACGTCTCAGCCGCACGATCTCAGCCGCTTGAGCCGCACGAGGTCGCACGAGTATGCAGATGTTAGCGCACAGTTCCGAGGTCGGCAGCCGATGCGTCGGATATCCCGATGTAGGTGTCCGGTCCCCACTGCGGTGGCGTCTACAGTCGACGCCGGCCTGGCCAACGACAAACGACGTCGACTTATAGAGTACCGCGTCCAGGACCGGAGACAACGGTTTCCACAGATCAGCGCATGGGTTAAGTTATTTGTTACAGCTGCGGAGCTGGCATGTCGCCACGACGGCGCGGTGAATCGTCCGCCCGGGACAGCACTGACACGGCGGATAGCATCAATCAATACGTCCGTGAATGGCACGCAATTATACCAAAGTGTGTGTTCAATTCATTCTGCTCGATTCATCAATGCAACTGGGTATACTCGGTACAGTAGAAACAACACTGCCATGACATTCCGGCGGCCCCTGTTTCTTCCTCCCACTCAAGCCGTCCGACGCCGCTTGCGTGAGCACTCCACCTGCTCGGCGTCCTCGTCAGCAGCATCGCAACTCCTCGATCGCTTCTTCGCACCGCCATTGAGCGCCGCGGCCTCGGCCCGCAGGTCTCTGTTCTCCGCCGCCAGCTCCGCGCATCTCTCGGCCAGCCGCCGGCTCGCCTGCTCCAGGTCTTGGGCCCTTCGCTCCAGCGCCCTCGCCGACTTGGCCTCCCTCCTCTGCGCGCCCTCGGCCGCCGCCGCATTCTTGTCCATCCGCGCCCGCAGCTCCTCCAGCGCGAGTTCCCGCTTGGCGACCAGCAGGCCCTGCTCGTACAGCGAGATCTCGCCCTCGCTGGGGACGTCGCGGCACATGACGTCGCAGCAAGGCTTCACGGCACAGTCCGGGAGCGAGAAGGGCGTCCACGGGGTGCAGTCCAGGCGGGCGTTGTGCGCGATGCTCGTGCGCGTGACGAGCCTGGCCGCGCTGTTCTTGACATACATGACCGAGAGCAGATGGAACTCCTGCGCCCCGGCCGAGGCCTGCATCGAGAACCGGAGGTTCAGAGCGCCTCCTCCGCGCGGGAGCAGGCTGCACGTCCAGTGCTTGTAGCCGTCGTACTTCTTCTCGGCCCCCATGTGCAGCTCAAGTTGGGCCTTGGACCCGTACTCGACGCCGAGTTTGTCGCGGGCGTGCATGAAGATGGGCTCCCATACCTCCGAGCTGTCGCGGTTGATGGTGAAGCTGGACTTCGCGGCCGCCATCATCTTTGCCTTCTTGGCTTTGACGACGCTCGCCGGGTCCGTTTCGATGTTCACCTGCCGCTCCATGACGGCGGGCCTCCTGTTGATGACGGTCCGTCCGTCCGGCGTCAATGAACGCTTCTCAAACGGTACGCTCTCTACGCGAACCTTGAAGGGCTGCGCCTTGGTGTTGTTGCTGAGGAGGGGCATTTTGGTTGCGGTGTTGGGCAGCGTTTCGTGAAACACCAAACCCTGACGGCGTGTACAGAAAGATTGTGAGCCGTACGGCGTCAAGGATGCAACCTGAGCTTGTTTCCAATGCAGATGGCTCGAGGGATGGATGTTGTAGACGAGTCGAGAGTTCAAAGCCTGGGTATGGGCGTCAAGAAGATGAAATGGACGTGGACAAGTTCAGTCCTCAAGATTTATTGGGACTGCAGTTGAAGGTAAACACCGCAGACGCGTCCAGAAGGCTTCGAACGCCCCGTTTGCTGGTACTACAGGCACTGCTGCGCAGGAGGCTTGTTGCTACCCACAGCTTGTTCGCTACGCCAGAGTTTCGTGGCCCCTTTGTCCGTATTGACTTTCGGTGGCTGTCCAGTACGACGCGTAAGTACTGGCTGACGTCTACACGCTGAATTGATCCGTCCATCTTGACCATCGAGCTGAGCATTTCTCATGGTCTGCCCGCTTTGAGGTCCGCTGAGCGCATGTCGTGTTCAGATTCGGAGCAAGCTACTGCAAATTCATTTGTTCACGGCGCGGGGAGAGTGGGAGGCATGTGGGGGTTTCGGCAATGAAGTGACTGCCGAAATTCACTTTCGGCCGAATTCACTGACAAGCGTTGGGGCCAGTTCATACGCAAGACACCGTCTACACGCAGCATGGTGTTGTCGAGGCACGCCAACCACCTTCACTCTCCTGTTGCAAGGTAAACACGACCACTTTCCACACCAAAAACGTAACCAAATACTATTAAACTATCTACCTGATCGGACCGGCCCGCCCCGCTTAGAAGATGTTGCCATTCGTCGGCGCCAAACCCTGCAGTCGACCGTAGACGACGCCAGCGCACAGCAAGCATTGGAAGGCCGAAGCCAATAAAGCCTAAGTTTCGGTGTTCAGGGCCTCCACTTGAACGCGGGATGCTTCCAGTCCAGGTCCTCAATCTCCTCCTGGGTCAACCCGCTGAGCTCGGCATCCACGTCGCGGTTCAGGCGCTTCCTGTTGTCCCGCTTCATCCACAGCAGCACCGCCGTGCTGAAGATAAGAACCGTGCCCGCGGTGGCAAGGTTCAGGCCGTTCCCGATGTGGTAGTCGGGCGCGTCCCGCGGCAGAAAGGACCATCCGCTGATGAGCCCGCCGATGTTGCCCATCATGACGTTGGTGCCGATGGCGGCGCTCCGGGCCGTGTCGCTGACCACGTTGGCCGACACCTGGGCGTTGGTCAGCGGGCCCAGGGCAAACGCGGACGACGCGATCAGGAAGGTCGCCCCGTATCGGACCGAGGCGTCCGTGGAGCCCAGGAACATGCAGTAGCCGACCATCATCAGCGGCGCCGAGAGGATGAAGAAGATCTGGCGCCGGTCCACGCGCCAGCTGATGAGGGGCAGAAGGACGGTGAAGACGGCGCCGACCACGTACGGCGGCACCGTGTACAGCTGCTGCTGCACGGGTGTCTTGTGGCCGTAGATGGACTTGACTATGGTCGGGGCGAAGAACGCCAGGCCCTGGACCGTGATGTTGTTGAGCAGGAACACGAAGCTGGTGCTCAGCGTGACGGGGTTGAAGATGCCACGGAGGAGCTTGGCCCTGTCGATCTTGTCCAGGACGGTGGTGGTCCCGACGCGCTCCGACTTGACGCGAGCGATGGCCAGGGCCTTCTCGTCCTCGCTCAGCCAGCGCGCGGTCGCGGGCCTGTCGGTGAGGGTGGCGAAGGCGACGAGGCCGAGGCCGATGGTGATGATGCCCTCGATGGCGAAGATCATGCGCCACGTGTGAAGGCTGCCGAGGTGGTCGAGCTCAAGGATCGCCGACGCAAGGAGGCCGCCGAACGCCCCTGCCAGGGGCGACATGACAATGTACAGCGAAAGCCGGAAAGCCAGCTCGGCGCGGCGGTACCAGCGCGACAGATAGTAGGCGATGCCGGGCATCATGCCGGCCTCGAAGACGCCGAGGAGGAAGCGAACCCCCATGGCCTGGGGGACGGTGTTGACAAAGGCCGTGCCGAGGGACGCGACGCCGAAGAGCACCGCCGTCAACGGGAGGAACCAGCCGGGTCCCATCCACTTGCAGAGGAGGTTGCACGGGATCTCGAAGAGGATGTACGAGATGTAGAAGACGGAGATGGTGGCGTTGTAGTCGTAGCCTTGCATGCCGAGGTCCTTGTCCAAGCCCGCGATCTTGGCGTTGCCTACAGACGGTCAGCGAGAGTCGAGCACAGAGCCGGTGGTCCTCCCGTCTCGTCCCGTCACCGCACAGGTGTCGCGGTGCAGGGTTTCTTACCGAGATTGGCGCGGTCGATGAAGCAGAACAGGTAGATCAGCGCCACGGTAGGGATGATGTAGAGGTCAATCTTCAGTCGAAGGCGTCTCTCGGCGACAGAGTCGTAGCGGATGAGGGACTCGCCATATCTGCGACGCCGGGGTCAGCTCCAGTTCTCCCAAGCTCGGGTCGCGAACAAGGCGTCGACACCGTTGCCCGTGGGCGGTTCTCCTCACTTGTCGGTCGCCACCTGGCCGCGCTCGGCGGCTTGGCGTAGGTGCGATTCATCCTGACCATCCATCTTGTCACGATCCTCCCGTCCTTGCGGCGGCACATGCGGGAACTCCTCCACGGACGGTTGCCGCTCTGGCTTGACCACGGACATTGCTGCTGCTGTAGCTTCGGGCCACGTGGAGCCGTTACTGAAATGAAGGAATCAGTCACGCCTGGCCGTGCAGCTTTCTATGGTCGACCCGAACCGACGATGGTGGAAGGGACGGCCCCTTTGATATAGCTCAGGGCACGTGTCAACTGTCTCCCATGAGGACGGCTGCGTTGTGTTTCAAGCAGCCACGACGCGGTGCAACGCAGCAGCACGACGCAAGGCACTGTCCTGGCAACGGGCGCTCAATCGAGGAAAAACCCGAACACGGGAAGTCCATCTCGAAGCCGTAAGACGACTAGCGCACGGCCCCTGCGACTGCAGGGCAGGGTACGCCTGTCGCAGCCGACGCGGGGAAAGTCTGTGCAACGGACGAACGATCGAATGGGATGCTGAAGGGCCGCGCGCCACCACCTATGCCTTTTCCACAATGCTTCCGTCCTTGGATGTCGTGGCGGGAGGCGTTGTCTACCACGAGACGGGGCCCCGGAGATGGCGCCGTCGCCGGTTTGGGATGCCGCGGGAGTCCCCTGGGCGCAAGCCCAACGCCGCCGTTGCGCCTGGTGGATGGCCCCTTGGTCCCGTAGCGATCTGGCGCCACACTACCAAGTGCGATTGCCGAGCGATCGTTCCAAAAGTCAAAGCGGTTTCAAATCCACCGGTAGCTGATCCACAAGGCTGTCCCATCTCCGCCGGCGACCATCACCTACGGTCACTGGCACAGGGTTACATTATCCAGTTCCTGGCGCTGGCAAACCATCCGCTGGCGGGGAAACATGGCTACAGGGCGCAGTCGAGCATCTGCAGGCCATCGTTTTCGTGCGGCAACCTGTAGGGGATTCTCGAAAGCGTGTATGGAGTACCAAATTTGGAGTCGTGAGGAGAACCCGCATCACCAGTCGGCATTCAGACTCCCGGTCGACGTAGCCGCCACTGTATCAATTTAGATTCATTCTTTGGTATCGCTAAACAACGAACCCGGCAAGCAAGGAGTACACGTAGAGAGTGAGGCAGGGAAGACACGGGGAGCGGGACGCTGATAAAGTCACCGCACCTGTCCACGATCACAGCGCGGTTGCGTCCCGTGCTCGACGGCGCTCGCAAGGTAGCATTGACAACGTCAAATTCTTTCGGCTCTGGGATGCCGTTGCCCAAAAACACTCTTGGACGAGCTGCATGAACTCAAGTTGTGCGGGTGGAATGGGTCCTAACAGTGGTCTAGGGTAGGGTAGCATGCCAACGCCCACCAGGCCAATGCCGCAAGCTTACACCCAGGCACAGGCACGAATGCCGACAGGTTCGCTGTGACCCAACACAAACGCAAGCTGAAGGGTCAAAGGTAAAGCTGACCGGGGAAATGGCCCGCTTTCCCATCCACGACGGCGTTCGAGTACGTTCTTTGCGCCACCGTCAGGTCAGCGATGACTGGTGCTTGGAAATATCTAGCCGCTGATTGGCTAATAGCCGCACCGTTGGCTCTCCGCCAATCAGCGGCACGATGTTTCCGGGAACGGCTGGTCAGCGAGACCCTGGCATCGGCCCATCGGTTCGAGTATTAAAGACGTCACTCGTCCTCGAGGTGACTCTCCTTGGTACGACATCCCAATCAAGTTCAAAGAGCAATTCACTCAGACGAGCCTCATCACCTCGACCCTGCAACACCACGCGCCCTTTCACACGCCAACCACCACACTCCTCCCACCAGTCACCATGACCATCAAGGCCTCCACCTGCTGCAGCACCAACGCCGAGTGCGCCTGCGGTAAGTACCGGCGTGTTTCTCAGCGGCAACCGGCGACTGACAGACTCGATGCAGCTCAGAAGGCAACCTGCTCCTGCGGCAAGCAGTCCGCCCTCCACTGCACGTGCGACAAGGCCGGTAGCGAGAACAAGATCCAGGGCCCCCGCTGCTCGTGCCGCGCCAGACCTGCCGGCGAGTGCACCTGCGACCGGGCGTCCGCCGAGAACTCGACGCCGACGGGCCCGACGTGCCAGTGCGGCTCCCGTCCTGCTGGTGAGTTGCCGCGCGAGCTCCTCCTCTCCCCCGGGCGAATGCCCATGCTGACCTCGTCACCCTTAGACGGCTGCACGTGCGAAAAGGCCAGCGACGGTGGCTACAACCCCGCCAACGAGATTGACTTTACGACCAGCAAATAATCAGAGACGACGTCAGGGTTAGTCTCAGGCTGGGTGGAGCATGGGGTTTGCTTGTTATCTGCATCAGTTGGCCACTGGTCGTGGCCCGGAACGGCGTTTCGGTTAGGTGGGGAATGAATCTGGCCTGCAAGGGGGCCGGCTGTACGACGTAGCATGGATACCAAGAAATTCAGAATTTGTCTTGACTGCATAATCCCATCTCTCCTTTGTCAAACCACGGGCGAACAAAGGTGTGCTCACCGAGAAAGGGGCATGTCCTGAATACCTAGACAGCTACCGACAAAGGAGCTGGAGGGGCAAACCGTTGGCGAAAGCATGCAGCTGCCAGCCGACGGGCCTCAACGGGGTGCGGGGCGTCAGAGCCGAAAACAAAGAATTGCATTCGGCGCGTCCATCGTGGCCCGTGTTGCGTGCGACCCTTGGTGGCACTTTGTACGAGTAGAGCCTGCTCCCATCAGGCCAGCACGCATCAACAGAGGCACGATCCATCGCCTGACGTGGGCTGGGCTCGGCGCTGGGGGAGTCTGCCCCTGCTCACCGCCTGCGAGCTGCAGCAAGCACGCGGGCCCGTTCGCCGCAATCCATTGGGGGGCTGGAGATTACTGCCGGACAAACAACACGCTAGCCCGGGCGGTCAGCGCCCACCCCCATGCCAAGAGCTCAGGCACAGGCCAGGCATCCCGGCTGCTCTCCTGACCCTGTTCGTCGATCGCAGCTAAAAATCTACTGTCTGACCTGTCGCGTCCGACCCAGCTCTGTCTTTGCATCATCGCATGTCCATCCATCAGAGCATCGCACCACGTTGCATCTGCGCCATCAGTACGAAGCGAGCATCGTTTTGAAGACGAGCTTGCCTCTCACGCGGTACCCCGATTAACCTCTCGCCGCTCCCGTTCACTCCGAGCTCCGGCGCCTACACACACACCGAACATGGCCCCACGAGCAAAAGCTGCGGCCACGAGAGCCCCGGCGGCCAAGAAGGCCGCTGCCACGGCGCCTGCAAAGGCTTCCACCAAGTCCGGCGATGCCAAGCCGCTGAGCAACGGCGTCGCCTCCAAGAAGCGCAAGGCCGAGGACGACGAGTCCGCTCCCGAGGCTAAGCCCGTGGTCGGCGAGCGCAAGATCAAGAAGACCAAGACGACGGCCGAGCCTGCGAAGCCGAGCGCGAAGAAGAGCGTCCACGTCGAGATCGGCAAGAAGATCAACGACGCGCCCACGCAGGCCCTGGATATCTACGTCTTCGGCGAGGGTACCTCGGGCGAGCTGGGCCTGGGCAGCAAGCGCGTCAACGGCAAGAAGCCCATCGACGTCAAGCGCCCCCGCCTCAACGACAACCTGTCGGCCGCGTCCGTGGGCGTCGTCCAGGTCGCCTGCGGCGGCATGCATGCCGTTGCCCTGACCCGCGATCATCAGATCCTCACCTGGGGCGTAAACGACCAGGGAGCGCTCGGACGTGACACTACCTGGGAGGGCGGCCTCCGCGACATGGATGGCGAGGACGACTCCGACTCGGATGACGACGACGACACGGGCATCAACCCCAACGAGAGCACGCCGTCGCCCGTGTCCAGCGACGCCTTCGCGCCGGGGACCAAGTTCGTCCAGGTCGTTGCCAGCGACAGCGCCACCTTCGCCCTCACCGAGGACGGGCGGGTCTACGGATGGGGCACCTTCCGCTCCAGCGACGGCATCCTCGGCTTCACCGAGAGCATCCAGGTCCGGTCGACGCCGATGCTCCTGCCGTCGCTGAAGAACATCAAGGCCCTCGCCGCCGGATCCAACCACATCTTGGCCCTGGACCACAAGGGCAACGTCGTCGCCTGGGGCTGCGGCCAGCAGAACCAGCTCGGCCGCCGGATCATCGAGCGCAACAAGATGTCCTCCCTCGTGCCCCAGGGCATGGGCCTGCCTCGCGGCAAGATCGTCAAGATCGCCTGCGGCTCCTACCACAGCTTCGCCCTCGACAAGGACGGCCGCGTCTGGGGCTGGGGCCTCAACAACTTTGGAGAGATCGCGAGCGAGGGTGCCGGCGAGGACGATGCCGTCATCCTGAAGCCCATCAAGATCAAGGATCTCGAGGACTACAACATCACCGACATCGACGGCGGCGTCCACCACTCCCTGGCGTGCTCGGACAAGGGCGAGCTCCTCACTTGGGGCCGGGTCGACGGCTACCAGGTCGGCTTCGAGTTCGACGACCTCAACAAGGACGACGTCATCTTTGACGAGCGCAACAACCCCCGCATCCTGGTGAAGCCTACCGTCCTGCAAGGTATGTTCCGTAACGCCGTCCCTGTCGAGTCGCGGTCGGGGGAAGCTAACACGCCACTAGGAGCCTCCGACATCTCGTCCGTCTCCGCTGGCACGGACAACAGCTTCGCCGTCTCCCGTGAGGGCAAGGTGTACTCCTGGGGCTTCTCGGCCAACTACCAGACGGGCCAAGGCACCATCGAGGACATTCACACGCCGACCTTGATCGACAATACGGCCATCCGCGGCAAGCGAATCATCGCTGCCGAGGCCGGCGGACAGTTCTCGATTCTCGTGGGCGTGCCGGAAGATGCGCCCAAGACCAACGGCGTCAACGGCGTCAACGGTGCTTAAGCACGGACTGAAGGACTACTGTATTACTTTGCGAGGATTTTGGAAGAGGCATGAGCCGAGAGATGAATGTGTTCAGAAGTGAGCAGCGCTTGACGAAACGACGATGCATCCCGTCGAGGCCAGCTATGTGTGACATGCTTAGTGAAAGTGACGGCTGGCGACGAGAAAGCGGAGGAGACCTTGGGACATTGGAGCACAGCTGCATGGGCACACACTTTAATATTGTACTAGATATATGTCTCGTTGAATAATCGTGATATTTCCCCTCGGCGCCGTCGGCATTATCTCTAAAGGCTCACCAGCCACCAGGAGACTGACTCCCTGGTTGTAATCATGGACATGCTCGAGTGTAAATGTACAGCCTCATCATGGTCGGCTTCCAAGGATGTGTCGCCCCGATCCCTCGACTTGCGTTGCCGAGCCGACCGCATCCGTTACTATTTTTGCGCGATCCCGCCGAAACCACGGCCTTGGCCACTTCTAACGTGATCCGTCTAGGGTGCACGCATGGAGATGTGTCACCGCCACGCCCGTGGTTCCGTCCTCGCAGATCCTGACCACCGTACCCTGTCTCAAACGTTCACCCTGGACGCCGCGTTGGCCAGCGACCCGCTGCCCCTGCTGCTGAAAATGCCCATGATGCCGAAGCCGACGTAGAAGAGGGCCAGGGGGTAGGCCACCAGGCCCCTCATGCCCTTCATCCTGCCAACGGCGCAGAACATGCCGCTGGCGCTGTAGGTGCACCAGACGATGGCCGCGCTCGTCAGTATGATGCCCAGCGTGGTGTCCATGGGCACCGCGATGCCGAACAGGCTCGTCGCCACCAGGGGCAGCAGGCAGTATCCGAGGACGGAGGCGGAGCGGGGGAAAGTGAGCGTCGCCGAGAAGTGGCCGCCCCCCTGCTGGTGTTGCTGCTGCTGCTGCTGCTGCGAAGACTGCGACGGCGGGTCGTTGTATTGCGGGTGGAATTCTTGTGAGGGTTGCGGCTCGGAGGGCGACATGAGGGAGAGGATCATGTGCAGGGACGTCGAGCCGAGGAGGGCCAGGCCGTAGATGTAGCCGAAGTGGACCTTGCCGGAGAAGAGCAGGAAGGTGCCGAAGAGGAGGAAGAAGAGGATGGGGCCGGCGAGGTCGGAATCGTCCATCAGGTGCTGGTCGATGTGCCTGAAGGGGTTGAGCACGGCAAGCGTCTGCGCGGCAGGTCAGTTAGTAGCCAGGTCACGACGAGCGGCCAAAAGGGGGGGGGGGGGGGG